>JAASGT010000263.1:0-33354 GCA_023334315.1 Globisporangium alternatum | reverse complement strand
GATACCAAAGTACCAACAATTTATGAGGCGTGCGCAATTTATGAGCCGAATTTATGAGTCGTGCGCAATTTATGAGTTAAAAACCTCATAATTTGTGCACGCCTCATAAATTTATCTAATAAATTGCGCACGCCTCATAAATTCGGCTCATAAATTGCGCACGCCTCATAAATTGTTGGTACTTTGGTATCTCATGGTAAGTTGACGATCTTCTGGGCGTTGCATGATCTGATCTGTACCAACAAGTGTGACATGGGCGCCTCTTCTCTGAAACTCGCGCGAGTGGCTGTGGATAGTTGAACAGAATCCCTCGCTGGAGTGACGCACATATATTTCTGGTCAGTTATCTGTCCAGCGAGTGGGCTTTGTGACCATTAGGCTGTGCTCAGAGGATACATCGACTATTTAAGCAGTCTATACAGGTATTTTCAGATCACAAACTGTATTAAATAGTATACAAACTATCGTATCAGTATTTTTATGCTACATATAAAGGCTTAACCAGATGTTTCTCTCGAAGCAACACACCTTCCAAAACGCCTCGAGTCGTCATCAGAGCTTTGTATTCTCCCCAGTTTAGTGGCATTGTGACGCATCAAGTCCAGTCGCATTGTCACTAAAGCGGGAAAACTTGCACACATGCACACAAAATTGGGAAAACACGACCAGACCAACACCAAACACGCGCGCAAACGCCTTGCGCAGTTCATGAGCCGCTGGCACAGCGCATACTGCGACGACGGTCAACAAGAGATGCCAACGTGACTCTGTCGATTCTTGTCGTTATCGTCTTCGTCATGGAATACCGCCCCACCGCCGCCATCTCGCATCACAACAGCAGCAACAAGAGCGCCACAACAGCCACATCCACATTTGCTGAAGTCAACGACAAGAGCAGAGCCGATGCCGCCGCGCGGCTCAAGAAGGAGCGGCGCAACGAGCGCGACCGCCAGCGCAGCTCTTTCAAGCGGGTACGTTTGCTTATGTGTCTGCACACGGCAGATCTCGCATGCCGGACGAGCGCTCATGGCGCGTTGTTCGCGTCGTTTGCGTTATGTGTGTGAAAGAGAATGCAGATTCAAAATGTGTGGATAGTTTGTGTGTGTGTATGTAGCCATTCCTGGGCTTTGAACACTCACTTCAGTTTGCATCTTGTATGGGTGTATGGGATGCTCATGATACAGGAGTCGGTCAAGCAAATGAAAAAGATCGTGGAGGAGCTCGAAGAGACCAAGCGGCAGCTATTAGCTCGGTCCACCAGCAGCAGCAGGCTGACCAGTGCCAGTGCGTCTACTGTGTCGACGCCACTTATAAAAAGCGACCCGCATGCTCGACATTCCCATCAAGACAATGGCGCAATCCTCGCAGATACAACAGCATCAGCAGCAGTTGGGATCCAGCGCGACGATTTTGTGCGCCTCACCGAGCAGATCGAACAGCTGCGAGTCGCGAACGCCACGCTCGTGAGAGATATGCACGAGCGCGACCTCTTCAACAGCTCCATGCAGCACCTGCTGCTGGATTTCCGGAAGGATACGAGCGATAATGACGACGACGAGGCGCGCCAGCTTCGCCAACGAGAGCTCATCGGCTTCATGCCGCTGCGGCTGGACGAGGTGGAGTTGTTCGTATCACAGGCGCTGCAGCAGTGCCGCAATGCGCGTCTGAACCACGCAGCCGAGGGCCACTACCAGTCAACGGCCAAGGTCTTTGGTTGGAGCGACTTCCGCATGCGCCACGGCTCGACGATCACGTTCTCGGTCAAGAAGCGAATCGCGAACGTGCAGTCCACAGATTTGCTCATGTCACTGTGGGATTGCGTCACAGACAGCGCCAAGATCGGGCAGCTGCTACCAGCCGCCATCTCGTGCGACCTGCGCGTGCTGCAGCGCGTCTCGGACTCGGTGCTCATCATCGACCGACGCACGTACACGAGGACGCAGTCACCACTACCAGCAATGCCGACGCTGCGGACGGTAATGATGGTGCTCCGCGCGCACGATCCGAGCGACGGCAGCGACGTGCTCATCATGAAGACGCTCAACTCGCCGCTCGTGAAGAACCTGCTGCTCAACGACGAGGTGTGGTGCGATGTATTCTACTACATGCGCTTTGAGCCGCTACCGCCTTCGGTCAAAGCAGAAGAGGAAGCAACGACGATAGAGTTTGGTGGGATCCTCACGTACGTGCGCGAAGAAATGGCCGCGTCATGGGTTGCCGAGCTGCTCTTCCTCGCGGTCCGCTGGGAGTCGATCGCCGTGCGGCCGGTATTGCTCAAGGCGTCATAGAGCGCTATGCAGTCAAGCTTGATCTTCGACGTAATGACTGGCTAGCAGAAGTTTTGCGCAAACGAATAATGGAAAGTGAACAATGGAGTGTGGCTTTTATTGTGTCCATGTTTGAGCCGCTCGTCTTGCGAGGAAGCAATTCTGAGCATCACCAGCGCCCACCACGTGGTCGTGCGCGAGCCCATCAACATGGCATGTGTGTGCCTGAGATCGGGCGGCCACGAGAAGCTCAGTTGTGCAGAGGCATCTTGGTTTGATTCACCTTAGCTGTGGCTTTTGTACCCATCTCGTCCAACACGGCAGTTGACTCCAACAAATCTCGTAAAATCGTACTCCTACAATTTTATTATCTTTTTTTAATCAAGCTGTATTCATAAATTCTTCCTTATTGCACTTACTTTTCAATAATTACACAAATGATCAAACACTCTTGTTAACATCGTCAACCTATGACAAAGCTCATTCCTTTAATCGCACTGCAACAAGCACCTCAAGAGCCAGGATGGCGACGCGCACAGCTTCTCACAACGCTGGCGCCGAGCGCTTCAAGCGCCGGAAGAGCGCGTTCTCGCTCGTGGGCAAGTGGTTCTGTTTCCGCGGCGTCCTCTCGTCCCAGCGCGCGCGGCTGACGGCGATGATCACAGCCGCAAGCGGACAGATCTTCGCGCCGCCGCACGCGGTTCCATGTGTCAACAGCAACAACAGCACTCCAGTCGTGTACGCGATCACAGACTACTGGGTGGACACGCTGCTGCCAACATCACAGCGACAGCGCGCTGTGGATGGCGTTGCGTTCGTGGCTGTGACCGAGTTCTGGCTCAGCGAGATGCTGCGCACGCAGGAGTGGCTAGACATCGACGCGCACGTGTTCTTCACACCCCCGCCGCGTCTCAAAAATGCTGAACTGACCAAGCAGAGACTCTTGTCGTATCCAGAAGATTACAATGCAGAGCAACAGCATCGCGAAGAAGAAGGTAGAGATGCGAACAGTGCGCCGCAGAAGTTGCTGATGAACTTGCCGTGCTCGCCGGACCACAAGTGGCGAGACCAGGTGCCGTTCTGGCCGTACTTTGTCGCGTACCTGAGCTTCCCGATGCGCAACACCCGCGATCTCGCAACGGTGTTGAACTGGTACGTCTGGCATTGTAGACACTCTGGATTGACTGCTACGAGTTGTATATTAACGAGCCTTCATGCGCCATCAGCATCACAGGGGCCGATGGTCGTCGTTCGCTGACCAGTCTAGAGATCGCGATCAACGATGTACGTGTGCTGGCATCTGTCTGTTTTCTCGCTAGAGCTCTTGGTCGCATTGGTATTCACTCGTTGACATTGTTGTTGGCATTTTCAGATGCTCTCGGCTGAGCAGCGCGATGTGTTTTTCAAGAAAGTGCTCCCAGAGATGGCGCGACTCGTGCTGAGTCTTCCTACAATGTTCGCCCAGCGTCCTGAGGTGCTCGGTCCGTTTTTCGCAAGTGCAGACAACAACTCATCAGAAGTCTCAGCCTCCAGTCGCCTGCAAGAGCGAAGCGTGACGTTTACAAAGCGCGAAGCTCTGGCGCTCGTGTCCGCGTGCTTCTTCTGCGTCTTCCCGCCACAGAACCGAGTCGTTTCCAAGAAACAGACGGTCCAAGACAGCGAAGAGCAGTACACGGAGGGCGAAGACGACGAGGAAGTGGATTTCCCGTTCTTCACAATGCGGACGTTGTTCATCTCTGCTCCGCATGGCGGTGGCACCGATCTGAAAGCGCAGAAGATCCGCTGTGTACTGCAGTATTTCCTGCGTGTCGTACCGCTGCTGACGAGCGGCGACGACGCGGACCGCGAGCGACTGGACAACGAGGTGATCACGTTCTCGCGCGTCGCAGTGTCGCTGCCAGCTGCGACCAAGAAGCCACTCGAGATGGCGCCACAGGATCTGCTCGACACGTTGAATCTCGCAAACAACTCGGCGCTGGCGATGGGCGAGGTGCGATGCGAGTCCGACCATTTAATTGAAGACCTGGACAACCATCTGCAGATCGATTTCGCCAACAAGTACGCCGGCGGTGGTGTGTTTAACAGCGGCTGTGTGCAGGAGGAGATCCGCTTTTTGCTGTCGCCCGAGCTCTTCATCGCGTGCCTTGTGTTCGCGAAACTCGAGCCGAACGAGTCGTTTGTGATCCATGGGACCGAGAGGTATTGTCTGTATGGCGGGTACGGCTCCAACTTTTTCTACAAGGGCGAGTACGAGGACAAAACCGGTTTTGAAGCGATCACTGAGACTGCTGGTGATGAAGCGACTAAGAGACGGCGGAAGTGCGTGATTGTCGGCATCGATGCGGTGGACTACGGTAGTGCTGCAGTCGGACGCCAGTACACGCGGGTGCATATTTGGCGGGACCTGGTCAAGGCGTTTGTCGGCTTCACGTACCCAGATCAGGAGGCTGTGCACTGGCCCGTCGCGACGGGGAACTGGGGCTGCGGCGTGTTTCGCGGTGACGCTGAGCTCAAGTTTCTCATCCAGTGGCTCGCTGCGTCGCTCGCCGGCCGTGATCTCGTGTACGTGCTCTTTGAGCGCGACCAGGATCTCCACGAGAGCATTCTAGAGCTGCTCGAAGTGTTGGAAGGCGTGAAGGAAGAGAGCGAGAAACAGCGCGTGCCGCAACTGGTGGCGCAGTTTTTGCTGAGTCTCGATGAGCTACTCTCGCGTCGACTGAATGCACTGCGCAGTGCCGGCAAGAGAGCCGTGCGGCCCAGTGTGCTGGCGCTTGCCCGCGGCTTCCTTGACACGCAGCTTCAGGGACTCAAGAGGCTGAAGCTGAGCTCCCCATCCGATTCGCATTCTCCGCCTCAGAAGTCCAAAGTTGAGGCCGCGAAGATGGATATTGTAGCTGAGAATGAGAAGAAACAGACACTGAAGCAGTCTGTGAAGACTGTGGAAGCAAGCGAATCGCCAAAGCAGCACAAACAGAATGAGAAGAAGCTAGTGGCTCCTGGCACACCAACGCCTGCTTCGTCACAGCCGCAAAAGAAGCCAACTCCAGACGGCAAAGGCTTGCAACAGAGGTCGATCCACGAATTCTTTGCAAAGAAGTGAGCAGAAGCCGAGTCTCTGAGCTCTATCGGTTTTCGTTCTGCATATCTCCACAATTTTGCTCCAACCAATCGAAAAGACACATGTAAATACGAAATATATTGCTGCTTCACACGCAAACGCATATTTGCACACTTTCACTCACCAGTACATACATAAAGAACGATGTCTTGAGGTTTCTAACTTAGAGAGAAGTGGAGAGCGTGTAACCCGTGACAGCGGCGGCGATGGAGATCGTAATGACGCTCGAGCCGGCCAAAGCAGCGGCAGAGGTCGGCGTTGGCGTCGGGGACGTGGTCGTACTGGAGTCGGTCGCTGCGTTGCTGACGGAGCTGGGGGTGTCGGCCGTGGCGGCATTCGTGACCGTGTCAATCTGCTTGGTGACCTTGACGACGTCCGTGGTGGTGACTTTCGAGACGCTGTCCGAGACGGCGGCGGCGAGCGAGCCGGTGGCCGCGACGCTCGTGGACGCGAGGGCCGTGGCCACGTCGGTTGTCGCTTTCTCGGACGTGGTGGCGGCGGCGGCGTTCGCGGTCGCAGCGAGCGATGCGGCATCCGGATGCGAGTCTTCAGCATTGGTGAGCTGGACAAGCGCGACCGCAAGCAGCGTCACGAGGGCAAGCACGCGTGCCATTTTCGTTATCACAAGGCTCTGGTGCTGGGAAGCGTGGCGGATTCGGTTGTGACCATGATACGGGTTAATCATCCGCCACTGTCATGCATTTGGAGATGGTGGTGCTTTGGGTAGAGGAAGCGGGATGCAATCCATCCATCTGGTGCTGAAGAAAGCGCCCGCGTCTTTACTCTCGTGTTCGTTGACAGAGCTTTCTTGCAGTATTCGGAGCGAAACAAAGAGTCGGAGCAAGAAAGGAATGTCAGTAGAATGGTATGTCAGTAAAACGGTTTGGAATGTCAGTGAAGTGGGAGTCTTCCAAATTGCATATGTTATCAGTTTGATCGCAAGTTGAAGTACTCTAGTGTCACATATCGGACCCACTTCATCAGCTCACGACCACTGGTGACCAATCGTTTATTAATTTCGAATTAATCAATGCATTCATTAGCCGTTCGTGCAGCTCGTCTTGCCTGTTGGACTTCCCACCTTGGTGTCGCCGTTGTCCTTGAGCTTGTTGGGGTCGCCGGGCTGCACCTGGTACGTCGTGCCGAGCGACTGCGCCTGGTCTGGGTTCAGCACAACCACGAGCGTCGCCTTTCGCTTACTCTTCAGTTCCTCGCTTGTCGATGGCGGCGGGCTATGCGGCGCCGGGGCAATGCTCGCCGAGTTGGTTGGGGTCGCCAGCTGCATGTCCTGGTTCAACACGTTCGTGTGCAGCAAGTTGCGAAAGCGCCGACACCGGAACGTGTACCCGAGTGAGACGTAGAGCAGGTAGTTGAGCGTCTCGTCGGCGACGATGGAACTCCACTGCCACGTCTGGCTTGCCACGTCGTTGACGAGCCCCATGACGCCGAAGATGCACGCGAGGAACATGTAGAGCCCAAGCAGGGCACGGAAGCGCCGGAAAAGCATGTACTTGGTGTACACGGGCGTGCGCAGGTGGTCGATGTTCATCTGGCGCACCATGGCGATCTGGTACTTGAGCATGTTCATGTTGAACGCTGAGTTGTACCAGACCATGAACACGACCGAGGCCCAGGAGATGCCCCAGATGAGGAACACGGCCACGTGCTTGACCATGCTGTTCTTCAGGATCGAATACGACGTGGCCCAGAGGAGCGTCACGAAGCGGATCCACTGATACTCACGAGTGTGTAGCGTCGGCCGCGTGATCTTCCATCCCTTGGCGATGAGCACGACGACTTCGGCAGACACTGAGAGCGCGTAGAGCTGCGAGAGAATTGTTGTGTTGATCACAAAGTTGCGCGCCGTGCCCACGAGTCGGCTCTCTGTGTACAGCATGATGCCCGTCATGGACGCGTACGCGCACTGCACGAGCGGCACGAGCTTCATGCGGTTCTGCAGATCCACGACGGCGTCCGGGAACGACCGGATGTGCAGCATCCACACGATCGCAGAGAATCCCCAGATGCCCGCCAGGATCGCGTACACGACCGGCAGGAAGCTCTTGTCTGCGCCGAGACACTCACCCTGCTGGTTACACAAGTTCATCGCAGCGTTCACGAAGATCCGCGGCTCGATCGGCTCTGGGATCTTGCATTTCTCAAACGCAGTTGCGCTCGAGTTCGGATAGTTCTTGGGACAGTAGAAGCAGTTTGGACTACTGTTGGCGCTGTCGCTACTGCTCATTGCAGGCTTGCTGCCTGGACGGTTAAGGCACGAGCGCAGTACGCCATTCGCGCCACCGACTGTCTCGCAGGCGTCAATTAAGAAGTAGAGCGTTCCTACGCCGTGGTAGTCCAAGTCGCGCATCGACTCGGAAAACGTCTTCTGTGCGCGGTAGACGGCGTCATGTGGAGACTCATCCTCGAGCGGGTACGATAGACAGTAGTCGTCGAGCGTGCGGTTCGCCATGGCACAGTAGGGCGGCACCTCGGTCGTCACATTCAGTAGCGAGCTCTTGATCTGGCGGATCGCAGCACCGTCGCAGACTACGAGGTGCAGCATCGTGCGATCGGCATCCGCCTTGGGTTTGTCGATCGTCAGCACGACGTCCAGCGCGATGTCAAAGCGACCGTTGTCGCCCAGCTCGTACTCGGCCAGGTACACGAGTTGTGACGAGTAGCTCTCGAGCTGCACTGAGTACTGGAACGTCTGCATGCCGTCACGGCTGTCCGTGGTGGCATTCACACCGCATACATACGCCAGACTGAGCGTCAGTAGGAAGAGCGCATAGCGAAGCCAACGGTGGCGGGGTGTAGCCATCTGAAGCCGCGTGGAAGCCTGAAGCCAAGAAGCGCAAGGCAGGCAGTCGACCGCTGATTGACGCGCTTGAAGGTGACTTGTGAGGCTGTGTGTGAGCGCAGTGGATGAAGAGCTCACTTGGCAGATGCTATGAATAGACGAATTGACTAGGCAGCCGAGAAGAGCTATTTATAGGAGACAGCAACGTGAGCAAGGTTTTTAGACTCTGGATTGTAGCTTTACGTTAAAAACCGACCTACCTCGCCGCAATTCCCAGGTGATCGCCGCGAGTGCTGCTAAAAAATCCATACAAAAGATCACTAAGCTTTCTACAGACACACGCATACACACAATATTGATGGAGAGATCCTCTCTTAGGACCTCGGACCATTTAAATAAGACGCTCTAGAGTTCTCAGCGTCGCTCTTGCCTTCTCAGTACGACGGGTACTCTACAAACACAAAAACATCAAATATCAACACTGTTAATTACCAACAATAGCTTACAAGTACACACAGGTCCATGAAATTTAGCATATGGTCCTGGACATACCTTGGTGCGGTGGGTACGTTGGCGACGGCGGTGCGAGTCCCGAGGCCGCGCGATTCCGTCGAACCACCTCCTGCAAGCTCTCGTGGGCGCTGATGCCGTTGTTGATAGCGCTGGCGCGGTATTGTGGGTGCGAGTGGTGTTGTGGATGCTGGTATTGTGGATGTTGAGTCTGCTGGTTTAGCTCTGGACCGCTGCGGGGCGTCGTGGGCGACTTCTTGAGCGTGCGGCGCTTGGACTCGAGCTTGCGCTGGTTCTGGTTGGCCTTGGAGCGGTGCTTCTCGCACAGGTTGTGGCGATCGCCGTTGCGCTTAATCGCGCGCGGGTATCCGCAGCGCTTGTTCCGGTACCGGCAGAGGTTGTCCTGATCGTCTGGATGGATATTAGCTGGTGTGTGACCGGCAGCTGGCCCCCTGGCTGGTCCTCTTCGTGGGGCTGGTAGGGCATTTGCTCGCAGTCCCGACGCTGAAGCTGAGGACGACGAGGTTTGGCGCTGCATGCGCGGCTGCAGGGACGCCGCCGCGGTCAGCATGCTGATGGGCGGTAGGCGCGGCGTGATCATGCCCTGGGCGACTGGGCTCTGGGTCACGTGGTGGTTTGGAATGAACACACTGGGCAGCAGTCGTGGCTGCGGACGCATGTGTGGAGACTGCTGCTGAGGTGGAGGCTGGTGGGTCTGAGGCTGCTGGTGATGGTAGTGCTGATAGTGCTGGTAGTGCTGGTACGAGAACTCCGAGGTTGGTGTGGCGGGGGCAGTTAGAGGCGACAGCGCGCGCGGACTGCGGTGCTCGTCCTCGTGAACAGGGCTGCTCATGTAGGACGAGCTCGACTGGGTCTTGAACTGCGGCTGGCGCTTCACGGGGCTATTGTTGCTGCTGTTGCTGGAGCTGGGGCTCAGGTGGTGCTCCATGGTGGTTAACTAGTCACCTCTGGCTGTCTCTCTCTCTCTCTTGGCGTGAAATAACGAAAATGAGCTCTTCGAGGGACCCAGAAAGAAGAGGACTTCCAAGATGCGGACGAGCGCAAGAGTGGGAATGGGCTCCTCCTGTTAGATGAAGACTGGGCGGATGGGGGATGGAGGGGGAGGGACGGGGAAAGAGACCGAACGAACGTGGGAATCAGGCGGTCACAAGAAGATCATGCAACCAACAGCAGGTGGTTGATTGTTTGTTGACTTCACAAGTTGCTAGCATTCTCATCCGAAACATGCGCCATTGCCACCACAGCGTTGCGCAAACTCAGATCGGTCGTGCAGCAAGCAGATCAACCAACTAAATAATAACAACTTGTTGGCGCCTCGAGACAACGTGTGCTAGTTTGTTCAGATGGGATAACAACATGAAAGTCAATAACCTCAGAAAAGATTGCGCTGGGAAGTCAGCGCAAACAAGCAGCGACGTGCGCACACAACAAGCGGACGCAAACGAGCACTCAGCATGTGCTGTTGTTTTCGCTGTCGTGCCCATCTCGGAATTGCATTCACCGCCCACAACTTGTTTGACTTGGTTTGAGTAACGAGCGCGTGTTCGGCTTTCGACCTCACGTCCTGATATATACCGCAGATATTCGCTGCAAGAGTCGACGTCAATTTTCATCAAAAAGAACGTTTTCCTTGCTCATTTTCAAAATATGAGGAAATATTCTAACACAAATGACGGTCCAGTCTGACGTTTTAGATGCCTGAAAATGCACAAACGAGCCGAATCCAGTTTTTGCTTACAAACATCAAGATTAAACAAATTGCATCGCTTTTTGAATTTAAAATAGTGTATTGTGATTTGTGGGCGGAAAGAAGTGCCAAACGACATCGTATCGACGAAAAGCGCGCGCATTGCACTTCCCGCGTCGCCTGATTTTCAGTGCACACACCACAATATCAGGCTGCCAAAGCGCGCTTTCTTTGCAGTTGTAGCCATAGAAAAGCCCGCATGATATCCCATCTCCGAGCAAACGAAAAGAGAGCGAAGGAGCAAAATATCATCAAGCGCTGATGATCCCTTTTGCGCTTGCTTTTGATACTAGCATATCCGACTGATTGAGAGTCAGCTTCGCAGTGCGTCTGAAAATGCAGCGCTCCGCTTGAAATTGCTGTCCTCGTGTTGATAAACGTATTGTAGCGCAACGAGAACCTTCTCGAGTCGTTGAACTCTATAATTTTTTGCTAATGAGCGGCAAGATTAACAAACCAGACAGACAGCTGGCAGCACTGTACTGTACCCGTCGCCCATCGTTTGCTCCTCTCCTCTTCATCCTGTGCGAGGAGAAGATCCGTCGAGAGCGGAACACTGAAGTTCTTGTTGGGACTACGAGCAGACCATTTTTGGCCCTGTTTGCCTGCGCTTTCGCGCAAGGCAATGTCTCTGTAGGCATAAATCTGGCTTTGCTCGCTCGCACTGAACCATTCTACAGGCATTCCATGCAAAAATAATTCAGAAACCGCGTGCCATCTTTGATGCGTTCATGCGGTCGCCTAGTTGTCTCGTGTTCTTTTTTGAGCTGTTGGAAAAGCGTTAGAAGATGAAGGCTGAAGTCGTACGCGGTACGCTTCGAAATGGTTCGTTTATGGCCGTCGTTGCAAGCGCACAACCACTTTTTATGTGCGCATCTTCTTTCAGAACGTACATAAAAGAGCATGTTTGTTGGAACATGAGCTCATGATCTTATTGGGCAGCTCAATAACTACCAGCAGACGGCGCAATCAAGATATCTATGCTACCCAAACTAACAGTATTTTAGGTACTTGCGAATCAACAGGGTTTGCGCATCCACAATCGTCTCGCCCAAGAACGGAGCTCGTCATCTACAGATGAGCGAATGATGCGCATCGCCATTGACGATTGCCGCCGGAAATGAGATACCGCAGAACGCACTCTACGCTACGTACAGTGCGACTTTGAAGCCCGTGTCCCTCGCTCTGGTTACACGCGCCATGGGAAGTCGAGCTGTGCCTCGGCAACGCTCGGGTAGTACGTCATGGAGTCGCCAGAGACCGACTCGCAGTTGAGGAAGCCGCTAGCAAACGCCGCCAACGCCACTGCGCTGACCACTGCAGTTCGATTTGCGTGGATGTCACTTCTCGGGACGTCTACACTTGCGAGGATATCGTCGCAAAGTGGTGACCCACCGGCGTCGAGCCTGCTTCGCTGGAAGAAGCTCTCGTCCATCCAACTTGGCAGCGCCCTCAGCTTCGTGTTGGTGAGACGTATCGCGTAGATTGACGGCGACAACACGAGCTTCTCTGGTAGCTCTTCGATCGGGTTGTCGCTGAGCCAGATCGTCACGGCGTCTTCGTTCGTGAAGATGAAACTCGGGACCTCAGTGATCTGGTGACCCACGAGCGAGAGAAACCCCGACTTCATGTGCTCGAGCACGGGCGGCACGCTCTCGAAGCCGCCCTCTTCAAAGCAGTTCACGTTCTCGCCGTGAGCTGGCCATTTCAGGGACAAGTCATCTGGGAGATACGTCAAGTTCGTGCCGGAGATCTCGATGTCGTAGAGCTGTTGCGGGAACTCGTCTGAGAGCAAACCGTCGGGGAACGAGGACATGTTGACGTGCACGAGGAAAAGAAAGACTATGCACGGGTGGTGGCTGCCAGTCAGCGCGGCGTCTTTGCCCCAGTTCACGAGCGTCGAGTTGTAGATCTTCAAGCCGACCAAGTGTGAGAAGTGCTGGATGAGCGGTGAGATCTCGACGGCTGGGCAGTGGCGGATCACGATGTGCGTCAGCGTCTGCTCGTCGATCGCGCCCAGGATCGCATCCATCTCGGCCAGCGTGCACGTGAGGTTGAGCGTCTTGCAGTTGATCTGCGCCAGCGAGCACGCCGTTTTGCTGCTGAACCACGGCCGCACGCTCAGTCCGCACACTGGTGATGTCTGTTGGAACTCGCCGCGCAAATGGAGCGCCAACACGACGAGTCCCCACGCGAGAAAAAACAAGTGCGAGATCTTGGCAATCTTCTTGCTCACGGCCGGCTGAAGCACCATTGTGGGCGGGATCATGCTCTTGGACACGGACGATGATGTATTGCGCACAATGACTAGCACGGACTGTGTGCGACTCACGGATAGGGCGAGCTGCTGGATGAACGACGGGTACGAGCTCCATCGGGCGCTTAGGAAGGACGACGTCACGGACGAGCGGCTGTTATGAACCGACCCTGTTCTTGGGTTGATCCTTCGGTTGGTCTTCCGCAGCAGCGACTTGACGTTCTGCAGCGCGACCAAAAGACTCACGGAGAAGAAGATCCGGGCGACCAGGTCCGCCCACGAGCTCACAAAGAGCAGCTTGAACTCGTTGATCATGTTGACGAGCCAAAAGTCGTCATACCAGAGCATGACATCAAAGCCATTCACGGTGTCGTAGCACGTGCTGTATGGCAAAATGAGCGCGATGGGGATCACGACGCTCGAGACAAAGTCCAGTAGGATGTCGAGTAAGAGGCACAGCAGACGCGCGAGCGGCGGGTTCTCAGCAAAGAGGAACTGCACGGCGGGCGACAGCAGGCAGTTGACGACGATCACGCCCACGTAGAACCGGTTGAGCATCATGCGCGGGACGTACAAGCTCATGCGGTACGCCTGCATAGACTGCAGTAGCGACTCGAAGAGCTCGCGCGCGATGAAAAGCAGGTCAAAATACCTGCTCTCGATGCCAAATAGCCCGCGGCGGCTGAACGCTTTCATCCAGAGCGCGTTGAGACTGTGCAGCACACGGAGCAGGTACGTTGCGGACCGGTAGCGAAGCCATGGCTGTTGCTCTGTATCTTCACGCTCCTCGGTCTTTGGGACGTGAAAGCCCGGGCGTCCGAAGGTGAACCGTCGATACCAGAGCGAGCTGAGCAGCATCCGCAGCAGGAGGAACGCATGGCCAACGGCCACGAACGCATGCGCCACCGCGACGACTGGAAAGCGGGTCATGGGCATCGTGACATTGTAATGCTCGAACGTGAGTCCTGTGAGGGAGCCCGGGAGCACCCAGTACATGTAGCTGCAGACGAGGAAGTAGAGGACGCAGAGCGAGTGCACCACGAAGAACACGAGCCACCAGACGCGGTAGTGCACGAGCGAGACCGGTACGAAGAACGCGTTGCGCCGCGCGCCTTTGCTGCGCGTCGTCGTCGTGCGCAGCAGCAGCCGCTGCGGGAACGCGCGCTGCGGAGTGTCATGGCCGCTCGGTGTGGGGAACACAGCCGACTCGAACGCCGTCACAGGCGTCGACATGGAGAGGTGAGCTGGTTGCCTCACTCACGAGCACGTTGTAGATAAAACGCGTTGGCCAGCCGCAGTGAACAAGGACAGGTAGCACAAACGCTGGAGCTATTGATAGCCTTGCTGCCTGAAGCTATTTTTAGCCGAGCAGCTCATCACGCGTTGCGTTCTTTTCCTGAGCTTCTTTTTGCTTTTGTACCGTACAATATGATCTGTGGTGGAAATGCGTCGGGGCAGACAGGCCAGAAAATCCATTTTTCTTTCCTGTGGCTGAAATAATGAGTTCGATCGATTAATTCGCGTCGGAATGACATTGACATGGGTCCACTCGCCAGCAACTTCATGGTATGTAGCGTCGAAGAGCTCATGAGACTCATGGCGCAGCTAGTCACACTGGTCAAGCATGGAGGTCAATAGACAACGCACAGCGCACCATCGATGATATTTCATACTTGCATTGTTCAATTCTTACTCGTACACTTTGGTCAATCTTCTTCACACACTTCCTATACACACAACTAGGCTTTTCAAAAAAGAGCTTCGGGCTCGAACCGCCGGCCTCACAGAGTCGGTGCGTAGTCGTCGTACACATCGTTGAGATGCATGTACAGGTCGTACGAGAGCGTCGCAGGCTCTCGTGGCATGGGGACGTCCTCGAGGCAGCGCGGGTCCTGGTCCAGCTGGTCTGCCGACGCGAAGAGCGTGATGAGCGTCGTGACGTCTTCGTCTCGCAGAGGCGTGGGCGTCGCGAGGGGTTCGTACAGCGAATCGCTGTTGTTGTGGTGGTCCTGTAGTGGCTGCTGTTGGCGCTGAAGGTGCGCCAGTCGCAGGTCGATGAAGTCCATTGTCTGTTGCTGCTTGCTGTCAGCAGCGCTGTCCAGTTGCGCGCTCGACTGCTGTGCCTGCTTCTGCAGCCGCTTGCGCAGATCGAGGCGGCGCTGGTTACGGTTCGCGTTCTCGCGGTGCATGGCACAGAACGTGTGTAGTCCACCGGTACGCTTGACGGCGCGTGGGTTCGAGCACTTCTTGTTCGCGTACCGGCAGAGAATCTGCGACGGCGCGCACGTGACGTTGCGCATCGTGGACGCCGCCTTGCGAGGCGACTTGCCCGACGCCGTTCGCTGTTGTTTAAGTGGTCGCGCGGACGGAGAGAAGCTGCTGGGGCTGCTGAGCTGCTGCTGTTGCTGTGGGTACTGGTTTTCCTCCATGTAGACGACGAGGGTGGGTTCACTGGTAGCAAACCACATTTAGTCTCCTTTGCGGTGGAGTTGTTGCGTTTTGGAGCGTCAGTCGGCTTTTGAGATACGCTGGGGGGCGCGTGAATTGGGGAATGAGGCTGCTCAGTAGCAATGCGCTTGAACATGCGCGAAAAGTTCAACGCGCAGGTTGAGCTTTCTGTATCTTGTGGCGTCCACAAGTCGCGCTTCAAGTGGCCAATCGGCCAAGCGTCTGATCTTAGCTGATCAAGCCACTTGATACAAAACCCCCGCTCAAAATTTCGAGGAATCAAGTGGTGGACTGCGTACTGTTTACCTCGAAAGAGACTGTACAGAAGTGATATACGTCTACACATCAACGGTATACTCAAGTATACTTACTCGCAGATGATTGCATATTTTTGAGGCGGGTCAATATTGACACGTACTAGTATGGTGAATACTTGTGACGGCCGTGGTATCCTACCAAAAAATCAGCCCCACGAGCCACTGGATTTGATCTTCAACCTGCACTTGATAGATCACCGGGGGTGGCCAAGCCACACCATCCCAATCAGTGTTCGTTCGTCTGCTCAAAGTGTCCTTTTGCCACTTGATTGACGCATAACACCATCCAGTCCTCATGTTCAATGCTCATGCTCAATGCTCAACACGAAATCGCCGATGTGTACTGTACAATATTGAACATCGGGGGGCAGACTGCAAATTTTCGTTGACGACGCGCTTTTGTCATCACTGCGGAGAGCTATGTACCGAGTAGGAAGCTGGGGACGTGAAGCCACTAGCCAAAACTAAAGAGTTCAGAATGCACCCTGAGTATTCGGTTCACATGAACGACTTGCCTGTCACTTTTGCTTGGGGTTTTCTAGTCTGGAGCGAACGAAATTGAGTTGTGGTGAAAATGTGAGACCAGCCGCCGCAAATCAGAGTGGTCAAGTGTTATTTTTCACATGAAGTCTGAGTCAAGCGATAAGAGGACAGTCAATCAGCTAGTACACTCGGAATCCTGACGAGCAGGACGCGACGTGAATGTCTTGTGTGCTTCCTCGAAAAATCAAAAAATTCAACTTGAACCTGCAAAGTGGATTGATAATTTTTATCTCCAACGTTCGAAATGAGTGCACATCTCGCTAAAGTACGAAATGCATCTTTTGAAGCCAACTCACTCGATCAAGTTGTTCACAGTCAGTGATCGTTTGCCATGAAGTCTCGATCGCGTCTTCTGAACGCCAGCAGTTAAAGACGAGTCCTCTACGTGCGCAATTTATTTGAGCCTCTTCACCTAGGCTGACTGTCATGTTTTCTAGCTTGTGTGACTGGACTCGCCGGCCTTTGGATCCGAGCCGCTATGATTTTATGCAACTAGATAAGAGCTTCACGCCCCAAGTAAGTTCGCCATCCAGACGTGTATCTCAGTTGAGTCTTGTGTTGCGGTGCGTACAACCTGAGTTGTATGGACACACAATCATCACTTTAGTTATGACCCAGTACATCATGTATGCGCATTCGCTCTCGAGCCTTCGTCAGGTTTCGGTGCACTTCATCGCTGTAAATGATAACTCTTCTCTCCTCTTAACGCTGCCTCTTGCCTTGCGTTCAGTTTCCTGATGTCAATCCTGCACCTCTCAAACTAATTCCCCATCCAAAGTAGCACCTACCACGAAACCAGACTCCGCTTGGGATGGTATTACACCAGCGCCAATCAGTACTGTACTTTAAAGAAGAGGGCGAGCCTCCCAAGTTAGCAAAGACCTTGGAAACTTAGAAAAATAGGAAACATTTGTCATGATTCTATTGTACGCCCTGGTTAAGGGGACTGGAACTTTGTTGATGATATTAAATGGGAGGACACATACTCGGAGTACAAACAGATACGGCACAAGGTCACGTTGGCAAATGGCTTGGACACAAGCTCGCGGGACTTGATCCAGACTGGCTGGATAGCTGGGTCGACGGTGGTCGGTCTATAAATTTAAGGTCTGCGCGTACGCGACCGAGCTGCCGACCAGATCGCCGCCGAGTTCCCAGTCCATCAGCAGGTTGTTTAATGGCTGGAACTGTGGGTACGCTCGTGGCTGTGATTGTTGTGGATGCCCGTAGTAGTTGAGAGGAGGGTACCCCATAGACTGGTGATGCTGCTGTTGCTGGTGATGGAGGTAGTACTGGTGCGACGCGGCCCAGGCTTGCTGGTCGTGCATGCCGATAGGCTCAAGCTGGTCGGGCGAGTAGTGCTCCGACGCCGGGTTCTCACTCCCGTCGTCATCATACTCTTCCTCTTCCTCCATGTCGTGGTACGTCTCGTGGCTGGTGGTGATATAGGAGTTCCCGAACTTGCTGGTGAAACTCAGTGGGCTCGCAGGGTGGTGCTCAATGACGCTGCTGACGCTAAGCTCCATGGGCGACGACGCGCCGCTGCTACCACCATTCTCGCTGCCGCGCTGCAGCTTCTTCTTGGACTCGAGGCGGCGCTGGTTCTGGTTCGCCTTGGCGCGGTGCCACTCGCAAAAGCTGTGCAGCTCGCCGTTGCGTTTGGTCGTGCGCGGGTTCGTGCAGCGCTTGCTCGCGTACCGGCACGTGGTCTTGGCGTCGTGCACGTAGAGCGTCTGGCTCGGCACGACCTTTTCGATCGGCACGAGCACGATACGCCCCGACGGGTGCAGCACCTGCCGGAAGTCGAGGTCCTCGTGCTCCGGGTGATGTTGCTGCGAGTGGTCCATCATGTCGACTGGTTAACTAGCTTGTGTTGGCTGGCTTTGTGGATCGACAGATAGGTGGGGAGCTACGACGTAAGTTTGGGATAGCCGCTCGACTGAGGGCTCTTCGGTGTCTCGCCGCAAGTTAACAAATGAGCCAGAGAGAGCAGCAACAGATTGCTTGGCCCGATGGCCTCGTCGCTCCATGTCAAGCGAAGGTGGCCGTCTGACTGTCAGCAGCTGTCTGGTCTGTAGATGGGTGAGCAGGCGGTCTCTAACCGCCGCGTGATCGCCGTCCTTCCCATGGCCGCAGCCACTGTCGCTCAGCGCCGCTTGATTGACTGCTCTGCGCTGGCCCAGTTCCCTCCGAGCGCCTTTGGACCGCGCCGACTTGAAGCGACGTCAGCGGTCGCTCGCTGGCGCAAGCGCTCGCTCGGACCACTCTCGTCGTGTACGCGGTCAGCAGAGACCTCGAAACATGGACCTCGTCAATGCAACTTGCGTATATAGTTCGCAATAGACATTCGTTCGGATTAAACATCCATCGAGCAAAAATTGGACCTTCTTAGCGATGCTAACCTCTTAAAGATTTGCTCCTTTTTTTCATGTTTATCAGCTGCTTCTACTTATTGATGAACCTTCTAGAATATACTAAAAGGTCATGTGTTGCCAAAATTTGTAGATCATGTCTGTTTATTGCCATTTATATAGAACCCCACCATGCAAACGAGTGGATTGCAGATGACATGCACATTTGGACAGAGCCTGTGGCCAAAAGAGAGGGAAGGAGATGGGGACCTCTCTACTCCACCAAAGGGCCTTCCTGGCTGAAGCGCCCGCCAGCCACCCGATGAGCTGAATCCTTCAACGCGCCAAAGATAAGTTCCGCGCAGAGCCCCTAACTTTCCCTCGCGTGGCTTCGTGGCGACCACCACCACTGCGGGAAGAATCAAATCCGAGATCCACTCGCTCTGTCGCATTCTCGGACGGCGTCAACCCATTCTTTGCCCGCTAGACACACGCGATCTTGTCTTTCTCTGGAGAGCGGGGCGACTTCAAGTGCGTACTGCACCTGGCCGGCATCCACTCTGGCAGGACGTCTTGAGTGCAAACGCCCGATTGTGGGTGCACCTCCGCGCAAATATGATCTGTCACGCAGCGTGCGGATTGCCCGTCCGTCCATCCTCTCAGCGGCGGTCACCTCTGGTGCCACTTTCGCCCACGAGACTGATTGGCACGTGAAGGTCACGATCTGATTCGCACCGATTGCTTGGCGGCCCTGGACCCCCACGTCCGTGGATTTTTCCTCCGCCTCTGAAGAACGTGTCCTTGTGATTGCGGGCCAACTAGCGGATTGAGAAATGGATTGTCTTGGGCGGAATTCTAAGTGAGATTTCCATGTATTAACTGGAGGCCAATGGACACCTTACATTGAGCTCTATGAGCCATTTAAGGTGATCCATTCGAAGTCGGGTATCCTTGGATATATCTCTGATGCGATTGAAAAGCTGAAGTTTGCCTCACGTATTGCTGGTTTGACTGGACGAATGAAGATGGTATTTCGCATAAACAAGCACGGCGACGAGCAGGAGCTTTTCCGTGATATCGGCTGCGCTTGCACGTGCGTGGCGACAGCGAACAAGAGACCCGTCTCCATCACAGACTTGCATGAATGACTGAATGAATGGACTGAGCGAGTGCACGAAGAGCGCTGTCACACAGATCGAAATGACTCACACGAGTTGGCTCGGGATGCGCATCACCAGCACATCTGATCAACGCCATTCGATCTCCGCGCTGTCAACAGAGTCTCGACGAGAAAGGAAGGCGAGCGTGTGTATCGTCGACGAAAGATGACATGGAACGTTCAACACTTTACGCAACTCAGACGACTTCTTTATAGGCATTTTGAGCCATGCGAAAGAATGGCTACAATCAGATTTTGTATAGCTGCACTGAGCGAGGAACATTGTTCAGCGTGTTCAACGAGTCGAGTTTCATCGAAGCATAACGCACTCGATCTAGCATGCAAAAGAACTGCAACAAAGACTGAAGGCCGAAAGATCGATCTGTTATTCCAGCATGTTGTGGCGTGGACTTCCCAGCTCTCGATAATAATATCACGCTTCAGGTGGCGCTTTGTCCTCAGCTGCATATGAGGCTGCACCATAACGCTGATTACTCTGCGAGCACTCGCATAGATATGACCTCACGATGGCTGGTGCAGCGCTTCTGCGTGCTGGTTCTGTGATGCTGTCATTTCGGCTCGGACTTGAGGAGCTTTTCGTTGAACGAACAGATGACCAACTTCAAGCTCAAGAAATGAGTGGACAGGAGAGCCTTTGAGATGTGATTGTGATTCAATTCGTTTGATGGGCGAAAAAACGGTAGCAAATGTATGGTCCTTAACATTCGCGAACTCACAAATGTGTTGGGCACCGCCTTCGAAAATCGAAAGAAAGTTTTGAAGTGTGCAAAATGTAACTTACATAGGCTTCGAGCGCGGCCCGCGGCTCAGGTTGGATAACTACGTGGTCGTGGATCTTGATCGTTCCTCATTTCAGTTGGATCTTAGTTTTTGAGCAACAGGGCTGGCTGCACGGTGTTCACAACCCGCAATGCTGGCGAAATGAAGTCTCACTCCGTTTCCACTAGTGTACACTGTCTGCGTGTGCCTTGTTGGCTTTGAGCGGCTGGATCTAGGCCAAGAAAAAATAATGAACAGCTCAGCCACAAAAAAATCGATTCATTGGTCGGATTGAAAAGCCACATCTGTGCGTATTGACGAAAAGCTCCAACAACGACAGCGAAAGTATGCTATTCATCGAATTCTTTTCTTAAAGTTACATTTGCAACCGACTTTTTGGGGAGCTATCTAGACACAGTACTTCTAGGGTCCAAAACGCAGTGTTCGCCCATCTCAACTCACACCGACTGGTACTCTTTATATGCAATTCGATTGAGATTTTGGGCTCCACTGCGCTCCGCAGGATTAGATTCTAACCAGTAGGCATCTGACCAATGACAAATCTCAATCCGCTGCGCAAGGTCGACTCCCTGCGTCACCTCTTGCAGCTTCCTTGTGCTTGTGTTTTCGTGTATTTTACAGTGAAGAATTCATGAGCCAAAAACAAAGATTATCTGACCACAGTGAATAGTTTATATGGTTTATGTTAGTTTGAGATACTGTGTGTAGCCAAAACCGACAGTTTTTGGAAAGTCGGCCCCCGACGTTCGTAAACTACTGTTTCGCTGTATTTTTTGTTAAATGCTGCGGTGACAAGACGCAAAGACACGCGACAAACAATCAGGTGGCGCGCTCGCCCTTCAAAAGCGAGGAGATGCGGCTGCAGAACACGACCGCGACACCTACGAACGCACGAAGCTGCAGGAACAGATACACAACAGTAGTCTCGCCTGCGCCAGCCAGGAAGCAGTAGCTCATGGCATCGCCACCGTCGCCCTTTGACTCGAGCGTCGCGGCCGCCGCGACGGCCCACATGCCGCCGTTCGTGACCGCGTCTCCAGCGGCGATCTGGGCGATGCTCTGCGCGGCGTCCGGAATGCCACTGCCTTTGGCCAGCAGCGTGGGTAGCAACACTGGCAGCGAACAGAACGAACGCGCGACATCGCTCCCACTCGACTTGCCCGACGTCCTCTACCTGCCGCTCATGCCGCTGCCACGCGCCGCGTCCAGCAACAGCTCACGCTCTGGCTCGCGCAAGCGTGGCCAGCAGCGCAGTCGGACGAATAGCGAGCGCGGGAAGGAGTTCCGCGCGCGCCAGCGCGACCACGAGGTGAATTTGCTCAAACAGCTCACGGTGCTGCAGAACGAGGTGCACAAGCTGCAGGTCACACGGGACCTCCACCGCGAGTGCGCGCTGCAGACCCGAGAGAGCAGCACGGGCTCGCTCATGAAGATCATCCGCGAGTACTACGAGCTCTTCTACATGGGCACGCCCGAGGCGATCGTGGGTGAGAAGCAGATCTACGCGGACCTTATTAACAGGCAGCATGACTTCCTGCGCCACGCCATCGATCCGGACCTGATATTGGGCGAACAGCGCGGCGTCAGCACGCTCATGGAAACGTGGAAACGGTACACAAAATACCACCGCAATCTGCGCATGAAGGCGGACGAATTCGTGGTCTCGGGCTCGGCGGACAAGCCGGTCATCACGGTTGTGGGCACGATGCGCGTGCGGTACACGCGCGACACGATCCAGTATGTCTTCCCGCATGTGATCCACGACGAGGCGCTCATACAAAAGTTCATTGGGAAGGAGGTCGTGTACACGTTCCGCAACCTCTACGAGTTCAGCGACGACGGTCGCATACTCACGTACCTCCCTGAGGTCGAGTTCGTCCAGGCGCTGCTCGATGCGGGCGGCAGCATCCAGGACGTCACGGTGCTCATGCAACAGGCGCAGATCACGGCCCAGTACATCCTGGGACCAGTGGACGAAGACGACGGGAACGTCCCGTCGAGAATTGAGGTGATCGATGAGCCAATGGAGGAGCAACCAGCGACAGCCGCGCAGTCGACGTCAGGCAACCGAAAGCACCAGCTCGACTTCCTGTTGTCGACCGCGATGGAAGACGAGGACGAGGACGACGAGGTTGAGGAGGCCCGCTACTTTCCTTCATTAGCCTGACTCCGCCACTGGTGCGGCGATGGGAAATGGTTGGTACACCGTGAACAGCGTTTTCGGAGTGTACAAGAATGGATGGATACATGTAGTGGACGAGAAACCCATATTAGCATTCCGTGGCTGAGATTGATGATGCAGAGATTGATTAATCTGCTGCAAGAAGAGGAGGAAGAGGCTTTGGCAGTATCGTACGAACACAGAACACTTACAAATCGTTCATAGTATTAGCGAGTGCGAGAAAATCTTTAAACCAATCCGATGTTGTTAAAATAAGTGAACGAAAAGCTCAATACAGGGTAACATATCAGAAATATATGGCACAATTGTTTACAGTATTTATGTATTTGATGGATAGGGAAAGTCAGACAACGAGCGAATTTGGTCCGGCAAACCACAACAAAGCTGCGCTGACCTGTGGTGGCATCAGTGACGGACTGCTGACCCTCAACAATGAATGCGCGTTCGCGACAGTGCCAGCATACAATGCGTTGGAATCGGACAATGGGATGGCGACGAACGCAGTAGGTAGTGTCAACGTATGACAGGAAATCTCAATACTGCATATTTTTCCTGTGAAGGACATTACATAGGGATATACGATTCGCTGTAGTATTAACTATTTATACTGCAGCGAATCGTATATGAAGTACATATGGTATCAGTAAATTCATGTTACAGGACGATCCGCGCGGTGGACATCGAGAAGCTTCAAGTATCAGCACGGCTTCCTTCTGTTGACTGCGAAGGACGATAGCGAACTGATGTTGGTACAGTCCTTCGACCAGTGGCTCACACTGCTAAACGCACGCGCTGATGTATCTGAGGGCGTCAATGGGCTCTCTGGTTTCAAGCGTTCACTTGACTACATGATTATGCCAGACACTCAGACAACAGGATTCCTTAGTAAATTGCTCGCCATGGAATAATAATATTCAGCTGCAATGAGGAAGAGGAGGTGGATTTGTTAGATACTCTTGAATCTGAACAAACAAAATCACCAGTTGTTTTTGTAACGTTCCTCATAGTTTTGGCAGAGTGAAATACGATCTTTTTTTGAAAGTCATCATTTCGCTTGAGGGTAAAATAAACTCAATAGCTTACACGTGTTGTTGCTCTATTTATGTCCGTTTGGTTGAAGTGCAGCCTAAGCACACATCGGTGGTCAGACAAATGATGGTCGCGCCGACCTGTCTCCAAGGTGCGCGGTCCAAAGGGAATGCTGACCTTCAACGACAATGCGCATGAGAGCACCTAGGAAACTCATTGTCGATCCGCGGAAAATGCATTTGCTGTTGCTGCCCGCAAATAACACTCAAGTGGTTGAAGGTTCCGAAAAAAGTTGTGCAAATAAACTACATCCATTGCACATTCCAGTAATTTATGTATTTTGTGATACGAACCCAGCAAGCCATTTGGCCATACCAGTATTTGCTACCTCCACCACACGAACAAACCATGGCAGACAACGAGCAGCTGGAGGAGAAGCCCCCGGCGCCGACCGCCACCGCCAATGGCAGCTCTGGTGACGCGACGTCCTCGTCGTCGCGCGGCCGTACGAACAGCGAGCGCGGCCTTGCGTTCCGCGATCGACAGCGGCAGCACGAGTCCGAGCTCAAGCGCTCGCTGTCGAACCTCAGGAAGGAGATCTACGACCTGCACGTCACGCGCGAGCTCAAACAGGAGTGCACGCTGCAGACCCGGCAGTCCATGGACGGCTCGCTCACGAAGCTCGTGCGCGAGTACCAGCGCGTGTTCGAGCACGGCATCCCGGAGCCAGGCTACGGCGCGCACGGGCAAAAACACCTGGCGTTCTGGAGCGATAACCTCGCGCACATGCTGAAGATGCAGCAGGAGTTTGTGCATTGCGTGGTGCACCCGAACATCAAGATCGGCGTGCAGAGCGGCATTGACGCGCTCAACGAGACGTGGCGCCGGTACACCAAGTACCACCACAACTTCCGCATGGAGGCCGGCGCATTAGAGATCTCGGGTACCGCTGAAGATCCGATCGTGATTGCCGACGGCTTCCTGCACACGCGGTACTCGCGCGACACGTTTCGGTACTTGTTCCCGCACGTGGCGCACGACGAAGTGCTCATGGCCAAGTTCATCGGCCACGAAGTCGTGTACCCGTTCCGCAACCTCTTCTACTTTACACGCGAGGGGCTCATCTGCGAGAGTAACCCGGACGTACAGTTCGTCGAGGCGCTAGTGAACGCCGGTGGGAGCTTGGAAGACGTGGCCAAGCTCATGGGCCAGGCACTCATCGCCGACCAATACGTCATCGGCCCTGCTGAAGAAGACGAAGACGATTGTGATGGTAGTGAGGCGCAGTACGAGTCGACGGGATCAGTTGAGGAGCTTGAAGGTGACGATACGACGTCACAGGACGAAGACAATGGGGATGCAGACCGTGAGCGAGAACGAGAGTACAGTGCTGAGAGCTCAGCGCTGCCGGAGCCCGAACACGAGCAACACGAGTATGACGCGAGAGAGACGGAGCTCGAGCAACCGAAGTTGGACCTGGCGTTCATTCTCTCGACTGAGCTTTAACAAACGGAGAGCGACGACGCCCTCGGCGCCTAATGCTGGCGTCGGGCGATTTGATTATGTGATTGAGATCGCTATACGACATCCTATCATTGGTGCGTTTTGACAACAATATTAGGTATTAGGATCTTAAAAAGCGCTTTTCAAGATCGAAGAGCTCTTTTTTGGACCGCACGTGGTGAAAAATGGACACTGAAGACATTCCGTAGCCACCTCCGTGATCTCGCTTGCGCAGCGGACGACACAAGTGTGAGCAAGCCGATTCGGCTCGGAAATTATTGACAGGGCTCGCGTTTCATAGCTCGTGTGTTTCGTGGCTCGTGGCTCGTGCGAGAGAGAAAGTTCCTAGAATAAGGTTGGTAGGAAGGAAAGCTTGAGTTAACAATTGAAGTGAAACTGGTCCCCTAAAATTTCAGCAAATATTGTAGTGCCTAATTTTTTGTCGCACAACAAGCATGTGACGTTCGGAACGAGTGATATTGAGGAGCGAGCGTACATATAAGCTCATGCGATCATAACGCACGCTAATGAATGTGTTGGACAAAGAATATTATATGCACATGGTGGGACTCGATCTGTGTTTGCCCAGTTGCGAAGCTGGATGAAAAAATATCTACTCGACAGGTAGCTTGGACATTGGCTGCAAAATACGGGTTCCATCACCACCACCAAAAGATCTAGGTCTCTACTATTCCTCAAGAATATTTAGGACAATGGCTGCATCATATAATGAACACATCATCACCAAATGATCAGCCTTCAAGTAAAAATTGCAGTCAGAAGTGCCTTGTGACGACCAAAATTTGCCATGATATGTGTTTTATCAGCAGGTGAAGTGAGCAATGAGAACAAGATCGAGTTGCTCTCAGCTTTTGGCAAGTGAATAATAATTAAATAATGCTCTGTCAGCTTTTGTGCTTGCGACTCTCATTGAATAGTAATGTTAACGCAACTCGTGGACAAAAAACTCGGGCTTTACCAATATTCACTCACCTCTGATTCGAGATTGGAATTGCTTAAAGGCTCGTGTACTCTGCATTTTGTATTGGAAACAAGTTATTGATCGAGTCACCTAAAATCCTAGTGAGCAAGGAAAATATATATCAGATTTTGGATAGGACTTTCCGTTACTGTTACTGGGCGACGACCTTAATTTGTTCGCCATTGCGCTTCATTCCGAATTCTTTCGTGAGGAGGAGTGTTCCATATCGCTGTCTCACTCCGTTCTTGGCAAGTGAATGAAAAGTTATCAGTTCTGTTGGCAGATTAAGTTAACGCAGGAGAGCGATGAACAAATTTATATAGGGCTTCTCTCACATACACACACTTGGTCGCCCACATCCCCACATGACTCTCGAAAATGGATCCGGTACTTTGGCGGTGTTCGCGCTCGGGTTGCTGGCTCTGCTGTCGCCAGCCAGTCAAGTCACCCCCCAACTTAGCACGAATGTTGAAGCGTGTCCAGCAGTTAGGATTGTTAAACAGACAGAGGTGAGCCATCGTGTTGCCTGATTCAAGCCGATAAGCTGTGTTGCCAGATTGATACAGTAAAGCGACCAATGTGATCATCAGAGAGATCGATCGAAAATCCAGCTGTTAGACACTACGTGATCTTCTTTCTGAGCCCTCCTACCAAAAACGTCAGCTGAAACCGGAAATCAACTGCGATATTTTATACCCCGATCTATTAGATTAGGTTTATATTTGAAAGTAGGCTTTATTGAACTTTTATAATACATACCCCTTTTAAAGCAATAGTGGTTGCGAGCTCTATTTATAGGGTGCGTTTCCCAATACCCTAAGTCCGTACAGCAGCGAGACAGATTTTTCACCACACATTTGTTTTCAAAAACAGATTTCCGCGAACGAGCCGCAATTCCAAGATCGCGCGCGCGTCAGAAGCCGCGTGATGTCGCGCGGCTCGGCCGTCCTGTCGACGCCAGAGCCCTCCCATCACCACGTTTGCCGCCGCTCTGCTGTGCCAGCAGGGTGCCGCACTCGCCAAGCCTCTGGATGCTGCTCCAGCGGCGCGACAGGGCGCGGCCGGCACCCTTCATGATGGCCAACATCATCGCAACCGCTGCGACGACGCTGCTGCCATTCAACAGTACGTCGTGCGCTGGCGGCGACACTCGTGTTCATTCAACTTTGTGGTCGTCACCTCCGCCCTCAAGCTCGGCGTCCCCCGTACGCGTGGACGCAATGAACTGGCAGGCGCTGTCGCCGCCGTCGTCGCCCTCTCCCGCGAGCACTGAGCAGCACACGAGACGCCACATCCCATTCAGCACCCTGCTCAACCCGAACGACGACAACTGGGATGATGCCATGAGAATTAGCGATGACGCCCTGCAGCAGCGACACGAAGCCCATGAAGAGGAGCTCGATACCATGCTGTCTCCGTCGTCGGCCACGAGCTCCGGCTCGGAGAGCGCCGTGGTAGCGCTGGCCGGTGCCATGGATGCAACGCCGCAGCCCAAGCGTCGCGGTCGCAAACCGCATCTGCCAAAAATGAACAACAGCGAGCGCGGCAAGTACTACCGCAACAAGCGCAAGCGCTACGGCGACACACTCACGGACGAAGTCGAGTTGTTGCGCGCGCAGATCGAGCGGCTCAGTACGATGCGCGACATCTGCTGTGACCTGAGCATTAGCACGCGCATGAGCCTGCCCGGGTCGCTCGCCAAACTCGTGCGCGAGTACTTTGTGCAGTTCCGCCACGGCGTGCAGCTTCCGCCGTCGCGCCGCAACATGGCGCTTGCAGACGTTGAGATCTGCACGACCCAGCAAGATTTCTTCGTGAACGCGATGATGGAGCCCGACGTCGGCTTTGGCGACTACAGAGGCATCGGCATCATCATGGACCAGTGGAAGCGGTACTCACAGTGGCACGCGCTGCTCTCGCTCGAGCTCGTGTCCGTGGAGATCAGCGGACCCGAGAGCGCGCCGATCATCGCGACGAAAGGCCGTCTGCGCACGCGGTACTCGCGCAAGACGATTGAGAACGTCTTTCCGCATGTCATGGGCAATGAGCCGCTCATCCAACTCCTCATTGGTAAGGAGATCATGTACCCGTGCCAGAGCTTGTTCTACTTTACCGAAGAGGGCCGCGTGCAGCGATGCGACGTCGAAGCGAGTTTCGCCGAAGCGATGGTGAATGCGCTTGGCAGCACGGAGGACGCGGCGCTGTTACTCGGTCAGGCGCTGATCCAGAAGCAGCACATGATGGGCGTGCTCGACGACGAACTCGTCAATGGCAATAATAGCAGCTGGGTCGAGTATGTATCGACCAGCGACAACTGCGATGAACTGAGACGCGGAAGGGCGTTGTGATCTGGTTATTGGAAAAAGAAGTTATTGGGAAAAGAAGACAGATAGATATAGATGGCTGAACGAACCAAGCGAGGAGCTACAGAAGATATATAATATATAAATAATGTGCTCTATGAACATCGCGTAATGTGTTGCGTGGAAAGCCAAATAAAATCCAAAGGCTACTATCGTGAAGCAAAGCGAGTGAAAGCTCTGCTTGTACTGTTTGGTCTGATAACTATTGTGGAGGCATGAGCGATCTTTCTCATACAGGGTCTAGCAGAGAATGAGCTCCGCGAGCAACATGCTGACTTTCATCTACAGTACGGATGCGCATTTGGCGTTGGTCATACGCGGTGAACGAGTTCAGCCAGTCATCAAAACATGGTGGTGTCCGTAGGAGACCATAGTACATGCACAAAGAGTATGGTGAGCGATTGCAGCACAGGAATTAAATCTCCGCAGCTTCAAGTGTTTACTGCGTAGCTGCCAGTGTAAATAACGATGACGTAAGTAAGATGGCTACACATTTTCATCCACAACAGAAATGGAGACAGAGCCTCGCATCAGGATCAAAACCCGCGATGTGCACCACGTGTGTGGTTGTCTGCTGCTCACGCTCCCACTCTTGTGCGCATCAAGGGGTACTTTGAAAGCGAGTGCGGCAGATGACGAACACGAAGGCGCGACGCGATTCATTCGGATCCCGATCTCTGGCACGCTCGGCCACTCAACCACAATCTCATATCGAAAGCCAGGAAGGACGGGTGAGCATGAGTAGCAATAGCAGGATCATGCAGGCTATTCCGTTAAAGTATGGAGAGGTTGCGTCTATCCACATATGTGACTTGCAGGCGTCGTCCACAAGCCATTGTGTGTCGGTCTCTGACAGCCTCTGCCCGTGGGCTGGAGCTTCACTCAAAGGATTGTCGCTCAGTTCTTATGATGGTCCGGTCACACCATCCTGTTCTGGTCTGCGTCTGCTTGAGGGCCAGCTTGTGCTAGGACCGACCTTATGGAGGAAGGCCGCAGTGACGTCCGTCTGTCCGTCCGTTGTTCTGTGCCTGGAAGGAGAAATGTGGAAGGAAGGAAGGAACGAGGGGGCTCGTCAGGCTCGCACGTGGATTGCGCGTGTGGTTCCTGTAAAAGCTGTTTCATAGCGTCAACATCAGCGCATCAGGAGGTTCAAGCCCATAATCACTTTTATAATTAATAAACATTTCAAAATAGATGTATCAATTTTTACAGCTACCTTTAGTTTGTTTTCTACAAACATGTTAAAATAAATAACCTGTAAAATATAGTAGAGAAAGACTGGGAGTGTTCAGTCGCGAGAAACCAAGGCCAGTCCCACTTACCAAGCGGTGGCAAGTTGGCGCCCCAGCTCGCATTTGGACAAAGACTCTCGAGCGCACAGCACTCATGTTCGCGTACCAGTACCATCAGGGCGAAGACCACGCGGCGTCGCCGCCCCACAGCAGCAATAGCAACTCGGTCCGCGTGACACCTCTGAACATGGCGCTCGCCATCTCGCCCGAGCAGGCCGTGCAGCAGGTGATCTTGGCGACCAAGAAGAAGCACGAGCAGCAACAGGAGCAGAAGAAAGTCAAGCCCAAGCGCGTGCGCAAGGACAACAGCGCGCGCGCCAAGCGGTACCGCGAGAAGAAGAAGGGGCAGCTCGAGCTCACGCTTGCGGAAGTCGAGAAGCTGCGCGCTCACGTGCGCGAGCTGAGCACGCTTCGACAGATCTTCTTGGAGAAGGCCGTGATCAAGCCGAATGCGACGTCTGGCTCGCCGCTGCGCTTCGTGCACGAGTACTTTGAGGTCTTCCGCTACGGCATGCAGCTGCCGACACTGAAACGAGAGGGTGGCGGCGGCCAAGTGCCGTGCCGAGCGATCTGCTGCCAACGCCAGACGCAGTTCATGAACGCGTTCATAAATGTCGACGTGCAGTTTGGCGAGGTGATCGGCATCGCGCCCGTGATAGAGCAGTGGAAAATGTACTCGGGTCTGTGCTCGACGCTCTTCCTCGAGTTCCTCTCATTTCGCATGGACACGATCGCCGACAGCACGTTCGTGAGCACGACGGGCGTGCTGCACATGCGCTACACGCGCGCGACGGTCGAAGCTTTGTTCCCGCACGCGCTCGTACACGAAGAGATCGTCGCGAAGCTCGTGGGCAAAGAAGTACATTTGAAATACACGGACTACTGGTACTTTGACGAGGCTGGCAAGGTCTCCCGCTACGAGCTCAATCCCGACATGGTGCAGGCGCTGTACGACGCCGTCGGCAGTCTGCACGACGTGTCCGTGCTGCTCGGCGGCGGCGTGCTCATCGAGGACGGTGTGCACATCAATCCGGTTGCTGCGGCGCGCATCGAGAAGATACTGAGCGACCGCGTGGACGACGAGGACGACGAGGACGACGAGGAGACCGAGTCCGACGCCAGCCGCAGCTCGTCGCCGCAGCCGTCGTCGTCGGCCATGACCATCGAGTTCCTCTTGTCCTGAGGTGTCCAATATTGTAAAGTAGCGAGCCAATACGAAGTCGAACGAGGTAATAATTCAGTATATCCGGAAGCCAAGTACTGACTCTTGTTCCTCGCATACGTATCCATCCATCTGTGGCAAAAACTGAAGGAAACTGTACCTTGCATCCGGCCGCCCTCTGCCCTGTCGCAAGGCAAAATATATGTCAAATGCTCACTTGGATCTTGCTCGCAGAGCAACATAACAGGCAATTCTGGTAGATCGAGTCGAGAAGGCGCCAGTGAGATTTCCAACGCTCTGAGCTGTCCAATCCCCTAAGCCGACCTGCTGCCTGGTAAGAGCGTCTACATAGTTGCGTAAGCGTGCATGTTCGAGCGTAACCGTGCCCGACGTTGCGCTTCCACTGTTTGCGCTACTGATGTGTCCGCCGCAAGCAGAAGTTGTGTGGACCCATTTGGTGATAATAAAACCTCGCAAGTGGTGTTTGTGTTGTTCACTGAATTGCTAAGGTTTTAGTGGAATTCATGTTCCATTTTTTGGGTGTCGTCATTTGAAAACGCTCTGACGAGTTTCTTTCCAAACTGTATCAACTAATAAACCATTTCGAATCGCCCACATGTAGATTCTACAACAGAAAAGTAAATAAAGCTCTATTCCTGTAAGATATGATGCACGGTAACTTACAGTCTCTAGCAAAGTGCTCGCTCCAGCTTTACATTTTCGAAAATCAGCACGAAAGAGTCAAAAATTACACAAAACCAGTATCGCATTTGCACAACAGCAAAGAAAAACAGAAGCCGAATCAAAGCGAACATCCAATATGGCGCTGCGCTTCGATAACCACGATCATGACGCCACTCACAACTGCCTCAGTGACACGGGCAACACCAGCAACGAGTTCTGTGATGACAGCATCCATGACATGCTCTCTCTCTCACCACAGCTGCGCTCCCCCGAAGACGCGGTGTACCGCGTCGTGGTGGCGTCGCGCGCCAAGCAGGCGAATCGCCTGAGCGCGATTCGCAAGAACAACTCGGAGCGCGCGCGTCGGTACCGCAAGCGCAAGAAGGAGCGCGTGGGTAATACGGTAGAAAAGGTTGAGGAGCTGCGAGCGCACGTCGCCGAGCTCTGCGCGCGTAAGCGGTTCTACGAGGAGAAACAGCTCGCCGCACCGTTCACGGCGTCCACGCGCGCGGTCAAGATGGTGCGGGAATACTTCTCCGTGTTCCGCTACGGGGTTCAGGTGCCGTCAATGAGTCCGAGTGGAGTGTCGAGGTATACGAGTGGCTCAATGAGATCCAATAGCAGTGATAGCAGCAGCGGTGGTGGTGCGTCGACGGCGATGGTGTCTGTACGGAGACAGGAGACGTTTCTCGAGAACATGGCGCACCCGGAAGTCGTGTTCGGCGACTTCATCGGCGTCCACCCACTGATCGACCAGTGGAAGAAGTACTCGTTCTTTCACCGCTCCGTGCAGCTCGAGTTCGTGTCGTTCCGCATGACGATGGCGGACGGTTGTCCAATCGTGTCGACGACCGGCGTGCTGCATCTGCGCTACACACGGAAGACCATGGAGCAGCTCTTTCCGCACGCCTGTTGCAATGAAGAGCTCGTGCAGCGGATGATCGACAAGGAAGTGCATCTCGGGTACAGCGATCACTTCTACTTCGATGCACAGGGGAAGATGATCCGGTACGAGCTCGTGCCCGACCTTGTGAGCGCGCTGCTCGAAGCAGTGGGGAACCTGCAGGACGTCGCACTGCTGCTCGGCGATGCGCTCATTGAGAAGGACGCAGTGATCGTTCAGGAGATCCGTGATGACGAGGAAGAGAGAGACCCAACAAGGTCGCCGCCGATCATGGACATCGAGTTCATTCTGTCGTAAGCCAGAAGACAGCGCGAGACAGTGAAGAATTCTACTCAACCACCGTCAAGCTGAGGACTGTCAAGGAGAAAGGTGGCCATGCGGTAACCTGTGGTACTGTATGTAAATGTATGAATATGATCCAAGCTGGGTGTGTATGTATTTGTATGAGTTATGTGCTTCGTCCGCCTCAGAAGATCACCAACTTGCCATGAGATACCAAAGTACCAACACGACAAGTAAGCGATCTTCTGTTTTTATTGCGGGTCAGATGCTCTAAGTAAACTTAGCGCACCCGACAACCTCGAAGTAGGCTTCCCCGGGCACCCGAGCTCGAAGTGCCAAGGTAAGTGTTCGTTCTTGATGAAGATGTTGCGCGCGGCGTTCACGTCTCGGTCCATCATGAGCTCGCACTTTCCACACTGGAAGACCTTCTCGTGCGTGATCTTACGGTTGATTCTCCCGCAGCGTGAACACGTCTTCGTCGTGTAGTGCTGTTCGCACACGACCATCTTCCCGCCGGATCATTTCATCTTGTACTCCAGCATCTTCTTGCACTTGTAGTACGATCACGTTAGCATCGCGCGCGACGTCTTCAAAGTCCGAGTCGTCTGGAGGGCATTTGCGCTTGGTCGACT
>JAASGT010000262.1:0-33368 GCA_023334315.1 Globisporangium alternatum | reverse complement strand
CCTTTTGTTCTTTTCTCTTTCTGTTTTTAATCTTGCTTTTCGATTTGCTTTTTCATTTTTTCATTTTTGGATTTCCATACTCAATTCAAATCAAACCTTTGCTTCATATAATAATTAAGAGTCGGTGTCACACCACACAACGCCACACCACGCAACTAGAAACGCACAAACCAAGACACGAGATGTTGTGCTCGACTGGATGTGCATATTTTGTTTCCGTTTTGTATAGCCGGTTAATATGATTTTGAATACTTGCGTCTCTTGCAAATTGGTATACATTAGTCGGTTGTTTCAGTCGGGTGCGATATACAAGCAAAAAGGCCAAAAGGCTGGCCGAACGAAGGGCTCCCGTCAGTTCCAATCTCCCCCCAAGCCAAGAAGCAGCAGCACCATGAGCCTCCTGACCCGCGCCATCGCCCCTCTCCGCCGCTCGATCGTGGCCTCGCGCTCGTTCGCGTCGGGCATCCCGAACATCGACGAGCATGCCGTGGGCCGCCAGCGCGCAGAGATCGATGAGGAGAAGGCCGGCGTGATCCTCTTCAACCGCGACCCGCTCGACACGGACGAGACGCAGGGCAACTCGAAGGACGACCCGATCCTCGTGCCGTCGTTCCACGACGTGCGCCCCGTGGGCGTCTCGCACAACGACTCGTCGTACGTGTTCTGGTTCAACCTCGCCAAGGGCAAGGTGCACTACGTGCCGTCCATTGAGAAGTACTTCTTGCTCTACAACCCCGAGGAGCTCGCGCAGCTCGTCCAGGAAGTCGAGGCCAAGCAGTAAACCGCACACACACACAAGAGACGACGACGCGCGAGTTGCTGCTGCTGCGGCTGCATGAAGGAATGGACGAAGAAGTGACGACGGCCGTGTACGTGAGCGCGTGAGAGAGCGAGAAGGCGAGCGAGCGACATGGACCAAGAAGAAGAGAGACGAGTGTGTGAATAAACGATTGCAGCAGTTGGAATCGCGACGAGAGCGCGCGGCGGCGTTTGAGGCGTCTGTGCATGAGTGCCATTCGTGTGTCTTCCTTTTCTCCCTTCTCCCCGCCTCTCGTTCTTCTCACCGCCTGCATTTTCCCAACGCCTTCTCCCCATCCACCCACCAGCAACAGCAGCTAGCCTTAAAGAGAAATGAAGCGAAAAGAAAAAATGAGTACGATTAAGAATACGCCTCCGGTCTTGACAGCATGCTTTCCCTGCAGCTATTGCTCGTTCTTCGTAGTGAATGCCAAGTGTGCGCGTCTGTGTGTGTGCGTGTAACTCTGGCTCACAGTCGTCTGATATGCTTTCCGCGCACGCCTCAGGAGACCACCAGAATGGCGTCACGATCTGCTTCAGCTGTTGAGAAGAGGCACACAACAGCATCAACAAAGATCATCTCGTTTCATGCACAGGTCGTTCGGTTCTATTTGGTTCGTATACACTATCAAACTACGCGCAGCAAGCAGCGCAAGAGCCGTTGTCGCGCCACCATGACAAGCAAGCGGCCATTCCACGACAACGAGCTCTCAGCAGCACTCTGCGGTCAAAACTGCATCTCTCTCTCTTCTCGCCTAATCTCGCCTAATCTCTCCTTATCTCTACTCTCGTGCTATTCTCTACTCTACTAGGGGGCCAACTCCGCCTGGGATGGCGACGCCGACGCGCTCTTCAGCTGCTCCGGGGAAGTTGGGAACTGCTGCTGTGGCGGCGGCGACGGCTGCCTCTCCGACTTGATCGCGGGTATCGCGAGCGACGGCAGCGCGCGTCCCAGCGACGACGACGAGCCCATAGGGCTGTACATCGGCACGTCGTCCCTGGTGCTACTCGCACCCACTGTCTGGCTCTGGTGCGGCGACGACGAGACCGAGTCCGGGCTGTTGAGGATCATCGCCATGGCCTCCACAGCGCGCGCTGGGTGCTGGTGCTTCACGGGCGTCTCCTCCGAGCTCCAGGACGCGCGTGACGCGGTGTCCTCGTTGCTGCTGTCCATGGGATTCATGAGGCTGTGGCTGCTCTGCTGGTACGCGCCATTGTCGTTGCTGTCTGGACTCGCCATCTCCATGTCCTCCATGCCATTTCCACCCTGCTGCTGGTGCTGCGGGTGGTGGTGGTCCACGTGGTTGTCGGCGTGCTGCTTGTCCTTGAGCACGCCGTCGGCGTCGAAGGGGAAGCGCCCAGCGAATTTCAATAAATACTTTTGGGCGTGCGTGCGCGTCTGCACGGCACTGCGCGTCATCACCACCTGCGCCACACGGCGCCAGTCCTTGCCGTACAGCCGGATACCCTCGAGGAACGCCGCGTGCTCCTCGCTCGTCCAGCGACCGCCCTTGGAGTGAGACGACGACGCCGACGCGCTCCCGCTACCAGTGCCAGTGAGGCCCTGGGCACCAGCCTCCGTCTTGATGGCCACGGGCGCGAGACCACCGCCTTGACTGGCCACAAACTGGCCATTGACGTGCTGCATTGGCTGGCTCGTGCGAGGCGACAGTTTTGGGCCCTGGTGGTGAGGATGCATGGCACGCGACGACGACACGCTGCCATCCTTGGTCGGGGTCTTGGGACGCATGGCGTTCTCCTTGTTCGGGTCCGCGATGACCGACTCGCGCTTCATCTTGAGGTTCAAAATCTGGTCGCGGTACTTGTCGCGCTCGCCGCCATGGGCGCTCAGCATGGCCGCCTCCATGGACGCGATGCTCTTGGATAGCGAGCGGATCTGGCGGTGCGGCCAGCGCTTGATGCCGTTGCGGCGACAAATCTTCTTCATGAGCGTGATGCAGATCCCAAAGTCCTTGGCCACGTCGATGATCGGCCGGTCAAAGTGCGCGCGCAGCTCATCGATCGAGATGTGCTTGGTCACGAGGCTCTTCACGCGGTTGCTCTCGTTGCGGAACCGGTGGCTGAAGCCCGCGTCGTCCATGAAATCCAGCTTGCTGCCCACGGGTCCGTCAAAGTTAATTTGCTGCACGCGCTGCACGCGGCCATTGGCGCCATGTTCGCCGTCCTCGTCGTCGTCATCATCGTCGTCGTCATCACCGGAGAGGTCCTCCATGTCGCTGTGCTTGTTGTCGTCCAGGTCCGAGTCCTCCGAGGAAAATGCCACGGGGCCGAATTTGCCCTTGCTCAGGCTCGCGAGAATAAGCGCCGTCTCCTCCGCGTTCATGCCGACGGTGGCAGCTGGCTGCTTGACAGCGGCCCCGCTGGCCACGATGAAGAGCCCCGCGCTGGCATCAGGGCCAACGCCATTCACAGCAGTGGAGGAGCTACTGGGGTTGACGCCGCGCGCGTCTGCATCGCACGCCATGCCCATGCTTTGGAGTGCCGACTCACCCACTCGACTGCGTGCGAAGGACGGACGCTGCACCAGAGCAACCGACTCTTGTCACGCTATCGAGCGAGCACTTGTGTAGAAGACTAGAGGCCGACCTCGACCTTCTCTTCTCAGTCTCGTGTGTGTCTACAAGCCAAGAAGCGCAGCAGCACATCATTGAGCGTCAGAGGTCGCAATCACCACAGAACCCTGAAGTGAACCTCCCACGCACTCCCATAGTAACAGAGCCATCCACCCAGACAGAGCCACCCACAGAAGCAGCAGAAGGCATCCATCTCAGGGGGGGGACTATCGGTCCCGCCCTCCCTCTATTTGAGGGGCGATCAGGAAGAGTCACGCTCTTTCGCACGTCAGAAAAGCCCTTGAGGCTCACTCTACGGCAGTGGGCACTTGCACGCACCCCTCTGTCGTGACAATGGCTCTGCGTGCGTCACGAGGGCGGGGCTCTGGTGACCAGAGCTCCTGCGGGCGGCCGCGCATGCAAAGAGGCGGTCGGACGCACCTGTTTGGGGGACACGGTCGTTTCGTTCTCTGTGGCCTTTGACCTTTGAGTGGATGGATCAACAGCCGTACAAAGGAATCGACAATGGAGGGTGCTGGCGCTACTTCAGGGACAGTGTGCCCTGAAGTGGTACGTGTAATATGTTACTTCATCGGATTGCTGACGGTTCGAACAGGGAAGAAGGCTGCGACTGTTGGCAGTAGATCGCTCTACATGGTATGCTACATCTGGGAATGTGGCACCACGGCCAGAGAGGCAGGTGGCGAAAGAGATGGACGCAATCGTAATGGACAAGCAACGTGCCGTTATGCCGGTGGATATGAACGCGCGGTGGTGCTATCGACACCTTCCACTACGTCCTGCGCAGGACCATGCTACGAGCGCACGCACGACGAAGCGAATCGTCGGACGGCAGACGCATAGACAGCCATGGGTGCTTTGTCGGACTCGGTGTTCAAATGACATAGAAGGGGTAGGTATCTCAAATGCAACAACGTTCGCCGAAAGGATCGCAAACTAGATGATCAAGTGAGCTCGTGAGCTGCTCACAACGCAATTCACTTGCAAGCTGGCAAGCGCGCCACTCTCCACTCGTCACTATGCGTGCTATCACTGTGCTGCTGCAGCTGCTGGTGCTGCTCTGCGTCGTGTCAAGCTTCGTTCGCGCGTGGGACCAGCAGCCGGACGGCTACGAGGTCATCGACGGTCCAAGCAAGCAAGAAAGCTTCGACGCCTGGCGTCAGGACTGGGAATCCTGGCGGCGCATGGAGCTCCGCGCGAACCGCTACGACGGAAAGGACGCGTGCGACGTGTACAACATTCCGCGCACGCAGTGGACGCAGCGCAACTTTGTGCAGACGCTGCTCATGCTCAACGACCGCGCCATCTACGATCGCGAGAAGGACGAGTACACGGTCGACAAGTACGTGGACGCCATGGAGGCGCGCGTGGGCAAGCTCGACAGCGTGCTCATCTGGTCGTCGTACCCGAACATCGGTATCGACAACCGCAACCAGTGGGATCTCATCCGCACGCTCCCTGGTGACACGCAGGGCGTCAAGGCGCTCGTGAAGCAGTTCCAACAGCGCGGCGTGCGCGTGATCATCACGTACAACCCGTGGGACACAGCCACACGGGACGAGCGCGGACTGGAGAGCACTGTGCGCATGTACAACGCCGACATCGTCACGCTCACCCGAGTCATCCACGAGCTCCAGGCTGACGGCTTCAATGGTGACACCATGTATGGAGTGCCCAAGTCGTTCTACAACTGCAGTGATCCTCTCATAGCGACTCCCGAGGGCGGCGTCCCCACTGCAGACCTCAGCAACAACCCGATCAGCTGGGGGTACTTTTTGGGCTACGCCAACTTCCCGCCGGTCTCGCGCGCCAAGTTCCTCGAGCCTCGACACATGGTGCAGGTCTGCGCGCGGTGGTCGCAGAACAAAATGGTGGAGCTACAGGCCGCATTTTTCAACGGCATCGGGTACGTGCTGTGGGAAAACGTCTGGGGCATCTGGAACGCGATGACGGAGCGCGAGGACCAGGCGGCCAAGCAGATCTTTACGATTATGCGCAAGTTCGCGTTCGCGACCACGAGTGCCCAGTGGCGCCCCTACGCTTTCGGCTCTCGTGTCGAGAAGGTGTACGCGAGCGAGTTTCCGGCGGTTGAGCACGGCGGCTGGTTCTACACTGTGATCTCCTCGTCCGACCAGGCGACGACCTTCAAACTCCCGCTGACTGGAACGCAGTCCAAGCGCGGCGCTCGAGTATACGACGTCTACCACGGCAAAGAGCTCAAGCTGCAGAAAGATCACGGCGGCGATGGTCAAGATCTTGCAAACAACGACGACAGTATGACGAACTCAACCCGCTTCGTGCAGATTCAGCTCGAGCCCTTTGGCTTTGGCGCGATCTTCGTCGCTGCAAAAGGCGGCAAAGATGTCGAAGGGCTGGATGCGTTTCTTAAGCAAATGAGCGCGATGACAGCCACCCCACTGTCGGAATTCTCCATGAAGCGGCCGCTCCTAAAGCAGGAGCTGGTGAACCACGACAAGGCAGCCGAAGCAGGGCGAGCGGAGAGTAACAGCGACACTCTCGACGACAACATGATCCACATTCGCGGCTCGGACAATTGGTGGTTCAACGTGAGCGGCGTGCAGATCGAGCCCGTCGTCGCGTGGACGCCGACGTGGCCTGAGTTTGGCACGGGCGTCCAGTTTCCCTGGGAGACTCGCCCCTGGAACAACCACTCTGTCAGGCTCACGATCCGCGACTTCAAGATCGACAAGCACCCGGTCACGAACGCCGCATTCGCGCGCTTCCTGACGACCAGCAAGTACGAACCAAAGTCGCTCGATCGGTTCCTGAACCACTGGGAGAACCGCGTTGACCCTCAATCGGGGAAATTGAATCCGCTGAAGGACTGGAGCGTGCCGAAGAAGCTCGAGAAGAGCCCCGTGGTCTTTGTTGCGCGTGAAGACGCCGACGCCTTTGCCCATTTCTACGGCAAGCGCCTCCCGCACGACTGGGAGTGGCAGTACGTCACCTCGAACGGCGACAAGTACGACTTGTACCCGTGGGGGGATGCCGATCTTGGCAATAATGCGACAACCATTCTGCACAAAGTATCGCGATCCAAGAACCCACCGCCACCCGACGCTGTCGGGTCACACTCGGCCTCTCGCTCAAGTGCCTTCGGAGTCGAGGACTTGGTCGGGTACGTGTGGCAGATGACCGACCACTTCTGCGACGAACACACGTGCGGCCAGCTGCTGCGCGGCGGGAGCTTCTACCAGCCCGTGGCGTCAACGCTGAGCGACCCGAACTGGTACTTCCCGCAGGCGCTCGCTGCAAACCAGCACAACCGCTTCCTCATGGTCAGCGCGGGCTACGACAGGTCGGCGCTGGTCGGCTTCCGCTGCGCCAAGAGCACCTAGGCAATTGGCTCTTGTTTGGCCGATCGAATGGAGTGATCCTGAACCTTCCTGAATCACTTGAACATTGTCTTGTTTACGCTCGTCGCTTCTCCTTCACTCAGTCTTTTAACTCTCTTTGTCTCGCTAGGCATGAACCTGGAACGCCACCTCCTTCGGCGTCTGCGGGAAGAGATACTTGAGCACAGTCACGCTGAGGATCAGGTCCTGGATCGTTGGGAACGTCACGCCGCTGTTGTCTTCCTGGAGCGCGACGTACCACCCGCTCTCCTGCGGCTTGCGCGTCACAGGCACAAACTGCACGCAGCCGTCGTCATGCACGTACGCGATGACGAAGCAGCGCAGTCGCGTTTCGCTGAACCGGAGCAGGAAGGTGCCTGGTGGTGCACGCTGCAGCATGTTTACACACGCGCCCTTCGAGAGGAAGCCGTGAAGCAGGCGTGGTTGGGTGTACGACCAGAGGTGCGAGTACAGAATGCACTCTGTGAGTGGCGCGAACCATTTCCAGAAAACTGCAAACATCTCGAGGCTCACGTAGCCATTCTGTTGCGCGGGGGCTATGCCGCCCCACACCAGCGTGCTCTTGGACAGAAAGTCGATGCTGCGAAGAGACAGCGGCCGCGTCACTGCGTCGTGCTTCAACTCTGTTGCAAAGTACCTGCTGATGTGCGGCGCGATCCAGTTGAGCGGCATCTCGTGTAGCGCCATCAGCTGGTGCACGGCAGCTGCTGTGTAGCCCTCGTCGTTGTTGGCGACACCGGCGTTCGCGACTGCAGCGTGAGCCCACACGAGTCGTCCTTCTTCGTTTGGAATCACCCACTTGACGTGATCTGCGATCTTCAGGATGCACATCTGCCGCTGTGAGGTCGCTGACATGCTCCCGACGAGATCCGACTCACTGTGCGACGCGAGGAGCGGGTATGGCCTTCCAGTCGCAGCTGAAGCATCGCGATGGAAAAGATTGGCGCCTCGTTCGCTTTGCGAGTGCTCCAGCGAGGTTTTCGACAAGACGTCGCCGTGAGATGCCGCGGGTTTCATTCTTCGCACAACATCGTCAACACCACTGCTGGTTCCGTCCCATGACTGCTGGTGATTGTGATGATGGTGATGATGGTGGTGGTTGTGGTGGTTGTGAAGAGAAGAAACATCGGATGCATGGCTGGCGTGGATCGTCTCCTGGATGAACGAAGGGAAGCTGCCCGTCGTTTGGTCGTACTTTCTCACGCTCAGCCCCGCGTTCACCGACGGGATGATGTAATTCAGGAACTCATGCTGGTCGAGCTCCATGTCCTTGTTTTCGAGGAATTGGGAAACCTGTAGCGTAAGCACACACTGTTAGAATACGTCGAAGCAATGAATATCCACACGAACAGACAGCACGTACAGCACAGATGGTTCTTGGGTGCCCCATGAGGCTCCGCACGACAGGGTGTTCGCCGAATGCAGCGAGATCGGGACTCCCACCCATCTCGTGAGCCTTGATCTTGCGAGGCGCGCGTAATGTGAACAACAGCGCAGCGTCCGATGGCGGGAGGCGGTCGACTGTGACGATCTTCTCGCCCACGCCGTCCATCGCCCCGAGCTTCCCATCGCCCGTGAGCAGCAGCGCCAGTGAGCTCACGCGACGCAGCAGCAGCGAGACCACAGACCGAAACTTTGGGTCCTGTCGTGTCTTCCTGTTACACCCGTCGAGGATCAGCAGGTAGTTGCCCTCGGTGCACTTGAGCCGCACCTGGTTCGCGAGCTCCTCGACGTCCTCGGCCTTGACCCAGAAGCTCTTGGCAAACTTTCGCACGAGGACAGCTGAGTCACCCAGGCTCGGTTCATCACCTGCTGTTGTTGCCGTTGCTAATGCATCTTCGTTCTCGAGCCGCAGGAAGAAAATGTGGCGGAACAGGTGACGCTCCGTGGCGTACTGCGCACACTGCAGCGCGATCTCGGTCTTGCCGATGCCACGCTCGCCCGTGATGCTCACGAGTCTTGCGCCTTCCACGAGCGATTTATACACGTGGTGCACTTCGATCGAACGGCCAACGAAGACTTCGGCGACGGCGTCGCACTCGTTCACGGGTGGCGGGAGCGAGTTCTCAATGAACTTGCCCTTGGGGACATCGCGAAAGAGCTTCTCGCCATGGTCGCCGTTACCGAGCAGCTTGAACTTGGAGTTGCCCGCGTCGCTCGTGATGGAGATGTCAGCCTGCACTTGTCCAATCTCGAACGCCTTTGCGACCGAGTGGCCGGCGAAGAGCGCAGTGTAGAACGCCTTGGAGAACTCCATCGCCTTCTTGTCCAGTACCTTGTCCTCTTTCGAGACCACGACCACATGTGGCACTCCAACGCTCACAAATGCTTCCGCGACGCTCTCAGAATGACACGCGCTCACGAACACGAGCTTCACTGGGACTTGCGGTCGCGGCAGCTGCTCCAGGGAGATCCACCCTCTCTCGACCTCGTGCGTGCTCACGCCGTCGTTCTCGTCGTCACTATCGCTCGTGACTCTCTCTGCTGAAGGATCATTACTTGTATTACTGCTCGAGTTGCGCAGGAACGGTGGACGGAACTTCTCCATGCCGCCCGCGAGCAGCAGGTCGCGAAGCTCCTGCTGCGAAATGAACTGCGCCTCGCACTTCTTGTCCTCAAAAATGACTTTCCCTGGGACTCCGTGGCCGGAGAAGTGCAGCGCGCGACAGCCAAAGGACAGCACCTTGCGGAACGTGTGTAGGTCTGCCACCTCGCTGTGCCACACGATGCGCTTCTTGGACTCGCGCACGCACTGCACGAGCAGCTTGCGCTCCTCTTTCACGTCGATGATCTCGACGGCCTCGAGGCCGCTGCCGTAACTGCGCGCCACAGTGTCAGCAGTAGAGCCAGACGCGGATCCAGAGGCACTGAGGCTGCGCCACTCGGAGCCCTGGCGCCGCCGCACCACGAGCGGAGACGAGTGCAGGTGCGCGAAGATGGCCGCCATGTTCGCTTCTGCGCTTTCTCTGAATAATGCTTGTCATCACGCAAATGCGTCGAAAACGAATTATTGACCATGACACAGTAATTTCGGTATTTACGGTTTATTTATGTTTTACGTCATTACGATATATATTACATAAACATGAAATGCAACAAAACCCTAAAAAATAACCGAAACGTCCTTTTCGAATTCGATTTGGAGATGGGACGGAACGACCCGAAGCGGCTCGAAAGTGGCTCGGAACGGCTTGGTTCTTTTCGTTGCATTGTAAACCAAGAATGTCCTTTCTATAAGAATTTGTAAGAAGCTTTCTCCGTCTGACCTTTTTTCTTGCTCAAATATACTGTCGAAAACAGATTATCGATTATGACGCATTCTGAGAAAATGAGTATTTCCGCATTTTCGACAAAATAAATTGTCTACTAAGAAGTCAATACATAATGAGGTTGAACTTGCCTCGAAACGCCGCAATTTCCGCAATTCCGCATTCGAGCAGCAAGCATGGAGGCGTGGTCACGATGCGACGCACGGCAGCTAGCGCCCTGAGCGGAAGTATGCCAACACATTACCAGAAAGACACACGAGCAGTGAACATGATGACGAGGAGGCAGAGTGGTGGCATCGCCACGGCTGTGCGCGCTGCGGCTTCACTTGCGGACCAGAATGCGGCGCCGACCCACCAAGTGGAAGCGCTGACACCCGTGAGTGGCAGCGGCATCAACACCACGTTTCGTGACGCAGTTCAGTTTGTCGACAAGCAGGAGCTCGTGCTCGTGATCGGCAAGTACGCGGTGCTGCAGAACATCCAGCAACAGGAGCTCACGTTCCTCGCAGGACAACAACAGCAGCGCAATAGTCTGAACGACGGAAGCAGCAACAGCAGCGGCGTGCTCGGAGAGATCACAGCAATAGCATTGTGCGGCAAGCGACACTACCTCTCAGTTTGCCGTGCAGCTGTGCGAGAAGATGGAGACGGCGGCTCGAACGGGGCTGCGACGGTCTCGATTTATAGTATTGGGTCGAGTCCGCACCAGAACAGCAGTGCCCATGGAAGCCATGCAAGTGACCGCAGCCACGACAATGCGGCGGCTCCTCTGACACGAAGGAAATCAGCAACTTACGACAGCAAGTGGCCACGCGGTACCTATCGCGGCACCTTGAGCTTCGACACGGAGCGCTTCTGCGGTACTGCGCTCTCCCACGACGGTAAGCTCGTGTGCTGTCAAGCTGCAAACGCAAGCTGGACACTGATCGTCTGGGACTGGGTGCGCAGTCGCCAGGTCGCGATCGTAGATGTACATTGCAAAGTGACACGAGTGCGCTTCAACGCGATTGACATGGCGCAGATCTCGACCAGTGGCGGCAATGTGTTGCGGCTGTGGACCATGTCCGAGTACACGCTCAAGGTGTTCAGCAGCTTCAAATCTGGCGATGAGACAAAGTCAAAGCACGTCACGCACTACGTCGACCATGTGTGGCTGCCTGGTGATTGCCTGGTGGCGCTGCTCGAAGATGGAGATGTGCAGCTCATCGTCAACGCAGAGCTGGTCCAGACAATACGAGGCGCCCACAACCAAGCCAAGATGACGTGCATGAGCGTGCTGAGCAATGGAGAAGGTGTGGTGCTGGGCGGAACACAGGGACTCGTGTCGATTGTTCGCGTTGGCTCGAAAATGATGAAGAGCGCGGAGAAGGAAATGCAACTGCAGCGCCGCATGCGCGTCGGTGGAGCGTGAGTTGACAACGACTGACGTTGTCGTATGGTTGTGTATTGGTCTTCTAACCTATGATGGTGCTTCTGTCTTTGCTTGCATTTCACTTGAAGGTGCACAATTCTGAGTGTTGCGACTGATCCAGCTGCGTCGACGTTGCTGTGTTGCACTGATAGAACCTACGGCTCCTACGATTTGAGCGACTTGTGTTTCCTGCGAGGAGATGACGAGGTTTGCTTCTGCGTTCTGCTGTCACTCACTGGTTGATGAGTGGTGTTATTTAACGTGCGTCATTATTGGCTTTTGTTTCTTCATAGATTGTGTCGCTAGTTCCTCTCGCATCAACACCGATCTTGTCGAGCATGGAACGACTGAGCGTGTCGTCAAGGAAGCCGACGTTTGCTGGGCTGTGCACTCTACCGACTGGCGACTACGCTGTGAACGTCTGGGACCTATTGGATTGCCACAAGTGCTTCGTCTCTCACGCACTCGAAGACCAGCTACACCCGCTGTGTGTCGACATCCACCCATCAGGATACGAGCTGTTGGTTTCATTCGGCTCCAAGTTGCAGATCTTTGTCGTGTTGCAGGATGCGCTGTACCTCGCGTTCGAGATCCAGCAGAAACAGATCAGCATCGTCCAGTACAGCCAGACCGGTAGCATGTTTGCGGGCGTGCACTCCACAAACAAGTTGATCTACGTCTACTTGTCGTTCACTCGCCATCAGCGAGAGCCCCAGCTGGTCGGGATCTACCGAGACTTTCGCGACTCGATCACAGTGTTCATGTGGTCGCTACACGACAGCAGCTTCTTTGGCGTGGATACGTCTGGAGAACTCCGGCACTGTCGACTGCGCTCGCACTGTGGTGGTGAAGTTGAAGACTTCGTCGCCACCGAAAGCAGCTGCCGCATTCAAGCGAAGGGAGACGCGATCACGTCATTGCAAACGTGGAGACTGGATCGCGACAGTCACGATTTCGTGCTCTTTGGAGTCGAAAAGATTGTTGGAAATGGCACTGGTGGCCATCGTGCGAAGCCTCCGTCGTGCTATATTCGCGCCTGGATCAATGGTGATTTGACTCGCGATGCAATCAAAAATCCAGGGTCGCCAGGTCAACTCGGAGAGAGCATCTCGCATGACGTCACGGTCCTCGGCGTGGGGTGTTCAAACTTGCTCTTCGCTGGGACAGCAAGTGGTGCGGTTCTCATCATAGCGTGGAAGATCAGCAAGCGAAACCAAGACGGACACCAGGGAATTCGCATTCTCCCGCACATCCGGCGTGTTGATCTGCATACGTCGCCTGTGTGCGGGCTGTTCTTCGTGAAGGCAAGACGCACTTTGCTGACAAACGCAACGGATGGTGTGGTGCTTGCGTGTTCGCTTTACCATGTAGACGAACCTGGAGCCTCTGCAGCCGATGCCTTGCGAGTTGCGATCAGTGACGACGACTATGTAGATAGCACGACAACCTTCAGTGGCATTTCTCAGGCTGACGAAGTTGCTCTGTACGACCGAAGCAAGATCGATCTGCGGAAGCTGAAAATGATGGATCTGGAGTCTGAGCTGCAGCAGCTGAAACTGGAGAATGAAATGTTGACGAGACAAATGGCGGAGCAGAAAGAGAAGTACGAAAACAAAATGAAGCACGAGATCAGCTCCGCGGCGGAGGAAGAAGAACAAAAGCGTCTGCGGTTACAAGCTGAGATGGACGCACGGCTTCACAGCATCTCCCATGAGCGTGATGTCCGCTTGCACGGGATGTCGAGTGATGCGCGGATTGCGCAGGATCAGTATTTGAAGAGCCTCGAGAAACTGCAAGCGCAGTTGGACTCTGTTCGCAGCAGGCTGAAGTTTTCGCAGTCAGAGGTCGAAGACAACAAACTCGCGGCAGATGAGCGAGAAACTGAGCTCCAAAAAGAGTACGAAAGCAGGATCGAGTCTATGAAGCGTCAATACTCAGTCACGCTGGGCTCGCTTCAATCAGAGCTAGAACAGACGAGAAAGCAGCTTCACGAAGTCCTTCGGCAGCAAGACCAAGACCAGCTGGCGCAAATGTCGATGTTGTCGACAAATATTGAGGAAGAGAAAGCGCGAGCAGCAACCCAAATGACAAACGTCCAAGGAAAAGTCGCCGGACTTCACCAGGAGCTGAAGATGCTTCTCACTGCGCTCAATGAGAAAGACCAAGAGATCCAAGACATCACTGCTGACAACCAGGAGAAAGTGAATGAAGTCAAGGTTCTGAAAGAGCGTCTTCACGCAGAACACAAGACTGTGGAGAATGTGGCAAAAGAGAAAGCTGAATGCGTTCGGTTGTACACGGAACTGAAGCACTCGTACGAGAACCTGCAGCGCTTGAACAACGTCCATCGCTCGCAAATCGAGCTCCTCCAGAAGCAACTGCTACCGAAAGATCGAGAAATCGAGCAGATGCAACAGTACATGAATCAGCTTCATGAAGCCAACCAAGACATCGTCGTTCAAGCAAACTTGAGCGACCGGCTCCGGAATGAAAGCGCGTCGAAAGCAAAGAAGTACGAGAAAGATATTGCAAGTTCCGAGAAACGACTGGAAAAAATCCGACACTCCATCGTGGTTCTGCAAGAAGAGCTTGGAGAGCTTGTGAAGCTCAGCGCCGTCCAGGAGAAGAGCGCAATTGTCGGCGAAGTTGTGCGGATTCACAAGCGACTGACACGGCAACTGGATATCCTGCAGGCAAAAGACGACAACTCAGAAGAAATCACAGCCGAGCTGCATCGACAGAACGGATTTCTGTTGAAGAACAAGCAGCACTTGCGTCACCAGATGGAAATCGCAAACAAGGAGAAACACAAACTCGTGTCAGCGCTGTCGTTTCAGAATAGCACTCTCATGACTGAGCTCAATGCTCTCAAGAAGCAAAACAAGGAACTCGAGCGGAAAGCCAAGCGACTGGAAGAGCGAGAACGAGAGCGATCGCACGAGACGCGTGCACATCCAAGTGAAGCAACTGCAAGTCTTGATCACTTTGACGTCGCCGAGGTGACTCACAAAAACCAGGAGGATGCACGCGCGATCATTGGTACAACTTCCCGTGTGTCTGCATTTTCGACTTCCGCGCCCTCATCAGCACGAGCAACATCGAAAATGCGTCCAAAGTCTGCTGGTTCAATATCCACAAGGCGTCCCCTAGCGACTGGAAGCCACTCAAGGGCCATGATGTGATCAAGTTCCAGGCAACGTATGAAAGGTCCGACATTAATTATAATGTGTGCATAACGTCGTGGGTATGCATCGTCGTCGTCGCCAAGCGAGTGAAAGTGGTGATCAAGAGCTGTGGATATCTGTCTACCCCACGCAGACGCTCTGGTATGTCGGGATGAGGTACTTGATGTTGATAAATGCGTCGTCGCCGCCGTGCGTCTCCATGATTTCAAGCGTTTGCTGGATCAGATCGCCCAGATTCAGTTGCTTCCTCTGCCCGTAGTCGATCGCATCGCCAAGGTTGTCTGCAGAGTGTCAAGACATGAAGAGAGATCTTAGCAAGAAGCTTTCTCGAGAGTGAGCTAAGCCAAGAAAAATCGAGCACTGTACCGTTCTTTCGGATGAAAATGTTGAGGACTGGCAAAATCTGTCGGTAGTAGGGAACAAGCGCCTGGCCGATGAGTCCAGGTCCGTTGCCTGGCTGTGTCGCCGACTCACACGTGGCCATCAACTGGAGAATATGCAGCGTCTTGACGATGATCCCGGCACTGCGAGTGTTTAGCGCATCTGCTCGCAGAAAAGAGAGAGTAGCAGCAGTTAGAGAGAAACCACTCCAGACGCACGACGAATCTCAGGTGAGAAGATAAAAACTCACTCTTGATCGGGATGATCAGCTGCGGGATGACTGGCAGCACCTTGGAGCTTGCGTTAATCAGCATGTCCTTGATGCCTTGCTCCGACAAGAACGCGTATGGCTCCTCGACTTCTCGAAGGCCGTCAAAGAAAATGGGCAAGTAGTGGTGAAAGTCCAGCTGCAGGCATCAACAGCAACAACAGAGAAAGCGCAAGAGTCAGTTGATGTGAAGCATCGTTTGCAAGCAGCACCGAGGCAGCTTGATGCAGCTTACCTTGGTGATATCGACTTTCCAGGCGACCATGTTTCGGACACCACCGTGGTCAATCTGAATTGGCAAGTCTCCGCGCTCGTAGAATCTATGGGATCAAGGTTTGGACAGGTCAGTAATCAGTACAATGGTCATTATAGAATGACTCTGTTGATGTGATCCTCACCGTCGAAATGAGGTGTCAGGAGGGTTCGAGCGCTCCTTGAACGCGGTTGGCTGCAGCTTCTGGCGCGGCGACACGCTCGCGTTCTTCACTTTCGCGACTTCGATCGACTTCTCCAGGTCAGCAGTGCCACCGGAGCCCTGTCCCTTTCGCAGAAAGTTGTCGGCAGTGTACGGCTTGGTCGGCTTGTTGATGGAGAACGCACCGCCGTACGCCGACTCGTCATGCTTATCGTTCGACGTGCGGCGCTGTTGAGAGACGAAGAAACAAGATGCAGATATTAGTACCAAAAGTCTCAGCCTCCGTCTCGTTGCTACAGGTGACCAAACCTCACCTTTGGAATGACCACAGTCGTGTCGAAGCAGCTTCCAGTCTCCGGGAGAGCGATTTGCTTCGGCACAATCCGCGTGCTGACGTTCGGGATACGGGCCGACATTCTGGGAAGAGCTTCTGAGCGCAAGCGCTTTCACCGCGCGGGCAGCACGTGTGGCTTGGTTGAGTGAGTGAGCTGGCGTCTACTAGCAGCTGCAATTCACCACTGCAAATGAACTCTCGAAGCGAGCAAGCACAGGCTGCGCGACGCTTGCTCTTTTCTCAAAATGAGCTTTTCCTTTTTCGCTGATCACTATTTCTACCAGCCAAGCGAGCGTCTCGAGACCAGAAAGACCAGAGCGAATCACGAAAATACCACCAACCGCATCTCACGGATATATTTGTCCTCGCGCTCTCGTTCGCTGAGACTGAGACCTGCTCAAGTCAAGATCAAGAGCCATTGCCTATCACGATGTCCAAACCAAGGTGCGTCTGATACGCGGGCTAATTCCAGTCGTTGGGTGCAAATTCTTATCCTTTTGTCCCTCTCAGGTGATGCAAGTCCTGAGCTGCAGACAAAGCAGCACTTCCAGGCTTTTCTTGACTATCGTTTATTGTACAGAGATAGGATTTCGCGACCAGAGTTGGAGGAACGCGCGCAGCTCTCCTCGATCATCAAGACCGAATCGCCGATCCGGTTTCTATCGTGGTTCGCAGTGATTCTCGATGCATATCTAGAGGAATGGGGGTGAGTGTTATTCACTCACGCGGTGTGAACGACGCAGCGCGGGAACTTTTGCTTGACGATCGTGGCGTACGCGATGGTGGTCAACTGGCCCGCACACGCGCCTAGCTCGAGGGTTTTCAGCGGGTGCGCAGCCTTTTTGTCGCGGACCAAGTTTGTGAACGCAGTCGTCGTCAGCTGATTGCACGCCTTCACGTTCAAGTACTTGAGCTGCTGGCATCTCGAAACGACGAGGGAGAAGCCCACATCGGTCACATTGTAGCAGAATTCGAGTGAGAGCCGCTCAAGCATCCGTGAGTGTTGAGCGATCGCAGCAAGGCCGGTGTCGTTGACGTTGACGCATCCTTGAAGCAGAAGTGTGGTGAGCTTGCTGCAGTCGAGAGCGATCTTCGCCACGTCGCTGTTGGTAACAGAGCGGCACATAGATAGATCCAGAACCTGGAGCTGAGTGCAGAGTGCGATTGTGCTGAACGTCGCTGACGTGATGCTCAGCAGTGCGCAGAGGTTGAGCTTTGTGAGCGTCCCACTGTTGAGCGAGACTAGCGCAATGATGCTGTTGTCTTCGAGCGCCGCGCAGCCGCGCATGTCGAGTTCCGAGAGCTGGCAGCTCGGTCCGAAGCGCGAGTCAAGGAGCCCGTAGAAGTCCGAGTCCTGTACTTTGGGGCAGTTGGCGAGCGAGAGGGACTTGAGCTTTGGCTGGAGCTTCAAGAGGAACCGCAGTGCCAGCCCCGAGATCTAGTCCAAAACAGGTGTCCAGCAGATATGGTCAGTTCAATACGAAATGGACACTTTTGCAAGACAACAAGCACACGTGCAAAGCCGGGACGTACCCGCAGGCACTTGTCCACGATGACGCTTTCCAGCGTCTTGCTCGGTCGAAACCCCAGCGCGACAACCGCGCGGTCCGTGATTCGATGACACATGGACGCGTTGATATGAGTGAGAGCTGGACAGTTGACTGCGAGCGCGATGACGCCTTCATCACACACGCGCGAGCAACCACTGATGTCGACATGTGTGAGCAGTGGACACGCGCGCGAGATCGTGATGAGCGCCTTGTCCGTGAGCTTGATGCAGTGCAGTTTGATAGATCGGAGCGCCGTGCAGCGTCGCAGGAGCGTCAGCGCGCAGTCGTCGATCTGCTTGGACTCGAGGTCGATCTGCTGTAGCTGCGTCTGTCCAATGCCTTCAAATATATTCTGGAGCAGCGGTGCAGTCACGCGTGGGCCAAAGAGCGTCAGCGCTTCGAGTCGCGTCGCTCGCGGCCGCGGACGAGCCTGTGTGAGCATCGCAGCTGCGACCTCGAGCTCGTGCTCACCCGTGCACCAGGTCTACGCGCATTTTGCAAATAAGAAGAGCTAAAATACAAGCCATACATGAAGGCAATGAAGAGTAGAGGTATGGGGACGTACCAAGTCGACGTGGCGCTCGTTGTGCGCTGAGGCGATCGCGAGCTGGCGCCACTTGCGCGAAACGAGCGCGAGGCCAAACCAGCGGTCGCGTAGGTGCACGAAGGTGCAGATCTGGGCGAAGAGCACCTCGTGCGGGAGGTCGTCCATCGACGCCGCCGCGCTGGCGACCGCCTTGGTACTCTTGGTGGCGGTGGTTGTCATGGAGATGGGCGGATGACGGTGGCAATGGCAACGCTGCTGTTCATGCGCAGACTGTTGAGCGCTCCGTCATGCCGCTCGGGTCGTCAATAGGAAGGCGGGACAATGGAGGAGCTGCTTGGTGTGCATGCTGCGGTCTGCTTGTTCAGATCGCTCGCCTCCCATTCTCGACGACCTTTGGGAAGCTCGGCCGTTGAAACCGTTCGGACTTGGCTGTGTCATACCCCTTCTTATTAATTTCTTCTATATATTGCATCTATATCAATTTATACTCAGATTTCATAAATGTTTTTTCACACATATCAACTATAAAAGAGATATATGCAGTATATACAGGCGTGTGAAAAGCCGCCCGTGATACCGAACACAATACCGTGACTCTGCAATCCAGCTTGGATCATCCTGTCATCACGACCAAAGAAGGAAGCAGACGCGTGGCGACAAAGGCAGGAAGCCACCGGAGCTATTGTGCGCTCTGCGTCTATTATTACTTACGCGACTAGCCGCTCACACACCTCCACCCACATGAGCAGTTGCAGCTCATCGTCGTCGCGTTTGCGCATGAACCGGCAGCTCGTGCTGGACGACGTGCGCGACCTGCACCGCAAGCAGCTGCTCACAGACGCGCAGCTCCACGAGTATGAGCGCCGCATCGCAGCGCTGCCCGAGCCAACTGCAGCGTCAGCAACAGCGAATGAACGCCAGCAGCAGCTGATCGACCCCGAGGTGGCGCTCGTGCTGGCGCAGCTGCGCGCGCTCTACCAGCACGAGCTCGAGGCGATCATCGCGGAGATCCGCGTGCAACACAACGAGAAGCAGCAGGACACGTTCGTGACGTCCGACTTTGTCGCGCTGGCCGCTGGCGGCGTCATGGGCGCGTTCAACTCCTGGATGCGGCCAGCAACAGCAGCGCCAGCACCACCAGCACGCATTGCGACGTCGCTCTGGGCGAGTGCGTTCGACGCGGCGCAGGCGTCGCTCAACGTGGTGCGCAAGCGCCGGCTGCTCGAGCACCTGCAGATCAAGCACCTGAGCGGCGACGAGAGCGCGTGCGAGCACGCCGTGCTTTGCATCAACGGCTTCATGACGCAAAGCTCGGACCCGTCGCGCAACTGGAAGGCCTGGTTCGGCGAGGATGTGGTCGTGTACGCCGTGCTCTGGGAGGCCGGCGACGTGGACGCCTGGAACGACTTCTGCGCGCACGTGAACGACCAGCTCTCGGTCTCATCCGTGGGTGCGGCCACGTCGGCGCTCATCACGCACTTCACGGGTAACCCGTGGCACAAGGCGCAGGACCAGGCCGAGCAGGTCGGCGCGCTGTTGGCCCAGGTGCTGGCCTCGCAGCCGACCTTCTGTCGCGGCCGCAAGGTCACGCTCTTCGGTCATTCGCTGGGCGCTGCCGTCATCTACAGCGTCTTCCAGGAGATTGCACGCCTGCGCAGCGCCTCTGAGCAATCGCAATCGCAGCAGTCGAGTGACCAGCAACAGCAGCAGCCGGACACGTCGCGGCTCCCCATCATCCGCGTGCCAAGCGAGCCGCTCATCACGAACGCCGTGTGTTTCGCCGGCGCGTTTATCCCGCGCGCCGAGGGCCTCGAGAACATCGCGAAGGAGCTCGCGCCGCAGGGCAAGTTCCTCAACGTCTTCTCATCACGTGACGGCGTGCTCTCGAAGCTCTTCTGGGCGCTGCAGCTGCACGCGAGCGATCCGATCGCGGCCGGCTGCGCGTCCGTCAAGTTCCCCACCGCGTGTCTGCGCAACTGCGTGAACGTGGACGTAACGCCGCTCGTGCCGCCACGTATCACGAACCAGTTTGGCCACAACTACGGCATGCACATGGACGACATTATCGTCAAAGTGCGCCCTCATCTGTCTATCTTCGATTAGTAAGTACAGATACTAGATACGTCCACCTCACAGCGACACCTCAATTTTCACTCCAGCCAACCATTTTTAAAGTATCAATCACATCCGTTCCATTCATCAGCGTAAGCGGAATAAGTGTCCAACTGAAAACGACACTAGACTGACCAGCTCACTTGATCCCTACTTGAACATGTTGGCGAACGCGCTCTTCTCCTTCGCCTTGGCCTCGTCGTCGTACTGCTTCTTGAGCTGCAGCAGACTGCGCAGCTCGGCGCGCACGGCGCCGTTCTTGGGCTCGGCTGTCGTGAGCTTCGTGAGCAGCGCCTGCGCGCGCTCAAAGTGCTTGAGCTGCCCGAGCGCTTGCGCCTTGCGGAAGAGCGCCTTGCTGTGCGACTCGTCCTCCGCGAGCACCTTGTCGCAGTACTCGATCGCCTTCTCGGGTTTGCCGCCGAGCTTGATGTAGCAGAACGCGATGTTGGCCCAAACTGCGATCTTGAGCTCGCGGATCTGCTCGCCCTGCGCGGCCGTCGCGCTCATGTGCGCCGACTGGCTCGCGTACTGCGACATCGCGTCGCCCTGCACCGACAGACCGTTCACGTACGCAAACACCTACACAACAACAGCAGCATGTACACACATGTATGGCAGTTAGCCGCAGACAGCATGAGATGACGTGGGTTGAATTGTGACGATCGCGTACTTACCTTGGCGTAGACCGGGAGCGCCTTCTTGATGTCGCCGCGCTTGAAGAGCAGGTTCGCCTGGCGCTTGAGCATCTCGGCCTGCTCGATCTTCTCGCTCACGCTCAGCATCCCCATGCGCGGCTTCCACTGCAGCAGCTGCTCGTCCGTCAGCTCAACGTCCATCGTACAGGTTCTGTAGCTCTTGACTCTCTCGCTTGTTCAGATCGCTCGAAAATGACAATAAGCAGAATTGACAAGCAGGTGCTCTCGTTTATGTTCGCAAGTGTTTTACGTTTTTAGATCTGATATATCCGCTGTCTTCAGTTAAAACCGCGATCTCAACTGGAGTGACGTTGAGAAGAGCTTCAGGCATCCAGGCGCGTGCACTTTTGCGTGTTCTGCTGTGAGATCGAGAGCACGTCCATGAGGTTCTGCGAGCCTTCCTTCAGCGCCTGGAACTGCTCCTCGGGGTGATGGTGTCCAATCCGAGAAAGCCGCTAGGATTACGCCCGACGCTTCTCGCTGAGCTCATGAACGGCAGTGCGTCTTTGTTCCCCATCAAGCTGCTGCCGCCTGCAACGAGGGCAAACGGCGACGGTCGCAGCCGCTTGTTGTCGCTAGCAAAGCCGTTTAATCCGCTTGGTACAACATACGGATCGTCAGTGAAGTCTTCGTCTGGATCGCGTGGAGTCTTGTTGGTTGGTGAGAAAGATGACTATAGCATCGAAGACGATGAAGAAGAACCGGGCGCGGATGCCGCCGATGAGCCGAAGCCCGCAAAGCCGCTCGTGGTCCTCGTGACAGCGGCCGCCGTGGCGTTCAACCACATCTGCAGCACAGGCATCGCGCGCGGGTAAACCTCTTCGTTCTCGTACTATTCTGCTTTCACTGCTGCTGCGTTCTGCTGCTGGTGGTGGGAAGAGAAAGCGAACGGCGACGGCAGCGCGCCACCACCATCCACGGGCCGCGCGAGCAGCTCACTGGAAGACCCGAAGCGCACGCTGGGCGTCGGCGGCATCGGCGGCCTCTGGAAACTCTTCCGCTGGCTCAACATCGACCTCGAGAAGCAGCACAAAGACGATATGCGCTGGATCGACGCGTTCATCTACGATACCGTGAACCAGTCGATCGCGAAGAAGTAGCTGCCGGAGTCATCGTCAGCCAGACGAGACCTCGTGAGTCTCTTCATGGAGCACAACCCACCCGAGGCGTTCGAGTCCCCCGAAGCCCAGATGAAGGGCATGCGTGACATGGCAATTACGTTCCTGTTCGCCGGCCGCTCGACCACGGCGAATTTGCTCAACTGGCTCGTGGTCATGCTCGCGCAAAACCGCGATATCCAAGACAAGATCCGTGCCGCCTTCTAATAGCCACCTGCCATCAACAACACAGAACTAATCACATCATAAGCACACGTCAGTACAGATCAGCAGCTCCATTAAGGGAAGACAGGTACTTTTTCATGTAGTGTACGCGATGCACGAGTGACGTTCACGTCACTCTTCTCGAGGAACGGGACCTTCGACCACCACTTGACTTGACTGTTGTCAGTCAAGATGGCGACCGAGGCCCGCCCGTGCCGCCGCCGAACGCTCACAATGGCGTCTGCGACCTTCAACACAACACAGTCAGTCAGGTGACTCTCAGATGCATGCAATCCATAAAAGACCAAAATCAACGTTCGTATCTCTTGACAAGAAATCAAGTACATGCAAATCTGGCGGTTATTTTCACACCTCTCAAAGAACCCGAGCAGCTCAGACACTTCCGACCGGTAATCGTGCCGTCGAGAGCATTGGTGTTTCGGACATACGCCGTCGCTCGACAGCCACGCCGCCTCGCAGAAGGTGTCAGGGAACACCAGGGTGTCCCGATATGACCCTTCGGCGCGAGACTGCCGAGCGAGGTCAGAGCTCGGGACTGGGTTGTGCGGTGGTGCAGGAGTCGGGTAGTGGGGTTGGGGAGGGCGAGGGCGAGGGGCGAAAGGGGCGTGGCGCTCGTGGTGGACCACCCGCGGCTCCAGCAGCACCCGCGGCTCCAGCAGCACCCGCGGGTCGAGCAGCATCCGCGAGTCGAGATTTCTTGTCGAGTGGTGGTTGGGTTGCGGGGAAGCGCGAGGAATCCGTCCGTCGAGGTTGTGCCGATCGTGCTCGTGGCGCTCGTGGAGCTCTTGGTCGTGGAGCTCTTGGAGTTCGTGGTGGTGCTCGCTGGGTTCAGGGTCGAACCCCAAATCATTGGGTTCAGCCACTTGGCGCGCTTGGTACTCGGGCCAGCTGAGGCCGGGGTCGTCGCTCTCCTGGTTCTCGCGGTCTCGACCGAGAGACTGCGGTCTTGCAGACCGTGTGGCCCTCCTACGGCGCCTTGACCGACCTGATTGTCTGTAGAAGGTATTCAGGTAGCGCGTGAGGGCCGAGCGGCGGCAGCCAACACCCATGACCGCTTCCTCGTCAGTGAGGAATGTCCGGTCATCAAGCCCACGGACAGCGGCCATGAGCATGGTCGCCGTGACAAAGATTTTCTCGTTTCGCCTTCTCTCCATCTTTTTGATCTCTGACTAGAGATAGAGCGAAGGCGAAGCAAGAGAGACTCCTGGAGATCACCGGTGTTGTGAAATGATGTACCTCTATTCGTTGAATTTTAAATACGCTCGGTTTTGAAAATGGTGTATCCACCTCCTTTAAAACCGACAACTCTAAAAAAGTGTAATAATATATTATTTTTAACATTTAATGGCCTAAAAATATGATAACACATAATTATATAAATTAGTTTTTTTATAAATTATGTTTTATGATATATTTATGTTATATAATAACTTTAAACAATTTAACCTCAATTTATTTTAATTGAGAATTTGGTTCATGTGTTATATACAGGTTGTTTGTGGTCACGTTCGTAATTTCACGTTTCTGGAAGAAAACCGGGCCATATCGAAAAATTGTTGATTTTTTATAAAATAAGATATTCTTGTGATTGAAAGAAAAGAAGGATTTGAACTGCTTATCAAAACCCGCAATCCACCAATAAAACCCGGATCTCGAGAACTGGGATTGAATAAAGCCACGTCGCGGCAGTTTTCACCCTTGCCGAGGGATATTTCACAGGAAACCTGCGAATGGGCGAGCCAGCATGACGTCTCTCTACGCGACGATCGCGCCGCACTTCACGCAGGACCTGCTCACGCCAGGTACCTACCAGCCCAACACGCTAATCCCTCACTCTCTGCTGCTTCTGTCCATGCCATTCGCACCCACATCCACTCACGATTGCTTTCGTGACGCGCTTGCCTCTTGTTGTAACGGAACGCGCAGAGCTCAAGGTGGGGTACCACGACGAGGGAGGGTCATGGCCGTTCGTGGCGGCGTCGCTCTCGCAGCGACTGCCGCTGCGCTGCATCGAGTGGAAGAACCTCGTGGGCGCCACTAAGTTCATCGATAAGCTGCCGCTGAGCTTCGTGGCGCAGAGCGAGCTCGAGCTCGACTCGGCGGCGCTGCCGCTCGTGTGCGTCTACTTGGTCAAGTGCGAGGACATGGACCACTACCGCGCGAGCGTCAAGCAGCGTCTGGGCGCCTGGGTCGAGCGCATGAATGCCGCGAAAGTCGAGTGGATGGTGCTCTACGTGCCGCTGGGCACGCGCGTCAAGGGCCGCGGCGCCAGCAGCAGCGCCTCGGTCTACAAGAAGATCTTCGACAAGATCCGCGCCGACTTTGCGCACAAGCGGCCGAGCCTAAGCGCCGCGGGCATCATGCTGGGCGCTAGCGCTAACCTCACCAGTGCGAATAGCAGCAACAGCAGTTTTATGAGCAGTAGTGGCGGTGGCTCCGGCAGCAATAACAGTATCAGCAGCAGCAGCACGTTCAGCGAGCGCATCTGCAAGATCGAGATCTTCGAGGGCAACAGCATCGCTGGCGGCGGCGCCCCCGGGCAGCACCAGCAGCACGAGTCGCAGTGGTCGGAGCTGCTGCTCCGCCTTCGCCACTGCATCATGGACGCCTTCCAGGTCAAGTGCTACCAGTACGAGGAGGAAGTGCGCGTGCTGGACGCCAAGGTGCGTCAATGTATAGGAGATGTGACTGTGTAGTCTATCTGACTCACGAGCTGATGACTGTGTTTCTTGCTGCTGGTGTACTTAGCGCAATGCGAACGCCGTCAGCTGGGACTTTGGTGCGTTCTTCCTCGCGAAGGAGCGCCTGGCGCTCATGTACCAACAGACGTACCTGCTCGACGACGCCATCCGCCACGTACGCTGCTTGCTATTCGCCCATGTCCTGATCGATTGAGAAGGTTTCTAATGGCGTCTGTATGGATCTCGATGTGTGTGTACAGCTCGATGAACTCGATGCGATCTTCATGAACCTGAGCGCAAGCGAGAAGCGCTCGTTCCAGGACGAGAGCAAGCTGTCGTTCCAGGCCGACGACGCGATCTTCACGACCGCTCCAGTACGCTGCTTCTTGCCACTACGCTTTCTCCATTGAACATTTTGCTGGAACAAAGGCTAACTGCGCTCTTGAATATGTGAACAGCTCGCAGTGGATCTGCCCGCGACACAGCAGCTGATCGCCAAGAATCGCGCGTCGACGCATGTGATCCAGCTGCACTGCTTTTGCCGCCAGATGCGCACTTTGTACCTCATGGGTAGCTTCCCGCAGCTCCTCCAGCGCGCGACGGTGTTCATCGCGAGCTTCTTCGAGAGCCTCAGGCAGCTCAGTCTGTCCTCTCAGCCCTCTATTACAAAACATCAGCCGTACCAGTGGGCCGTGGCCGCGTGCCTCGAGGTCGCGTACGCGTGCGAGCTCTCATGGAATGGTCATGACTACCAGGTCTCGTCGGCCAGCGTGCCGAGTCAAGTGACGCAGGCGATCAGCCCCGAGCTCATGGCGCGCCATTTGGGGGACATCCTCTACCTCGCACGGCGCATGCTCACTGCCTTCGCTCGCTCGTGTGGTACCAATCGCAGTGCTGGTGATACTCGTGATGATACCGATGTTGACACTTCGGTATCAGAGAGCCCAAGCGCGTGGTACGAGTGGCTCCAGACGATGTTCGCGTCCCGTCACCTGGACGAGCGCTATGAGCGCTGTGTGTGGGAGATGTCCCACCTGGCGTCACTGCACTTCTCACGCGCGGGGCGCCATCGATTCGCGGTCTTTCTCGGTGGCGAGTGCGCACGGTACCACTTCCGCCACCGGGAGTTCGAGAGCGCGTCGCGGCTCTTCCGGTCGCACGCGCGCCAGTGCGAGGAGGACAAGTGGTGGAGCCTCGTGGGCGACTGCGTGCGCCGCATCTGCAGCTCAGAGCTCGAACTCGGTCGCGCCGCCGAGGCCGTCGCTGTGTGCTTCAGCATGCTCGCGGTTACGCAGGAGGCCCGCGCCGAGATCGGACGCGAGTACCTCGAGAAGATGATGCACACACTCGTGCAGAGCCTTGACCAGAAGGACTCGACGACCAAGCTGCGCATGGGGGAGCTCATCAAGCCGTCGGCCGTGGAGATTGAGACGATGCAGACTGCTGGAAGTGATCTGGACTATGGAGACGTGCGTGTCAAGCTCTGCGTCACAAACTGTTTCCCAGCAGGCATCCACATCGAGCAGCTGCGCGTGCGCTTTTTGACGCGAGTTGTGGTCTCAAGTAGCTTGGAGAGTGAGCTGTCCAACAGTATTGAGTTGAGGGCAACGCCTCCAAAGAAGCGCTCGTCCTCGATCACCAGCACTCTCTCTGAGCTGCCTCGGCTTCACAGTCTCGTCCTTGAAGACGAGAGCTCAGGTGCAGCTGGAATAGAAGACGATGGTGCTGGACAATCGATGGGCGTGGCGATACTCACTGGTGAACTTGGCGCCAACCCGAACGAAGCGGCTCAGAAGGAGCTAATCACAGCGACAGACACTCCAGACGACTCAGAGCTTCTAGACATCAACATCACCGCCGTCAGCGACGAGGATGAGCAGCAGTTGGCGATCGAGAACGCAGAACACGATGGTGGAAGCGAGCTAGTGCTGCAAGAGGGAAACGTGTTCCTGCACGAGAAGGCGAGCGTGAGCCTCGTGTTCCTCAGTAGCGACCTAGACGTGGGCACCTACGTCTGCTCGGGCGTGGACTGCGTTCTCGCAGGCAACACTTTCAGTCTCTTGACAACATCCGAGCTGGAGAAAGTGGGTTTCGAGATCCCACGACGTGAGAGCACGCTTCGAATTGCGATTGACGGACCACCGCTGCTCACTCCACAGTCCACTGAGCAGATCTGCATCACGGTCCAGGCGCAAAGCGACACGGTCGTCGACGGTGTGCTCGAGATCACTTGCCCAGTAGCAGGCGGCAGTCCAGAGGACGAGCCTGGTCTTCTACAATTTCTGAAGGCCGAGGTCAAGACTTCCTCCACCACAGCGGCTTCTAGCGCACAAGCTGAGACCGAGAACCTGGATGGCAGTGACAAACTGCTGCTAAGTATCCCAGCAATGCCACCTGGCGAGACGCTGCTGTACAGAGTGTGGCTGCGCGTGGGCGAGCCGATCGAACTGGAAACTGGTTGTGTCGCACTCAGCACGGTCTCTGCGAGTCTGCGCTACCAGCACGTGACGCAAACAGACACGAGTGTTGCGCTTCGCCACACGGAAGCCGCGTTCCAGGTGCTGCGGCCTTTCACTGAGCGCATTCGACTCAAGCGAGTGGATTCGCGGATCTATGCGGCGATCTCGCTCACGTGCAACGCCGAGTGTGGACTGCTGCTGCGCGACTACAAACTGGAGACCAGCAACCACTCGACTGCTGCTGAGCCATCCAGCAGCCTCACAATACTTCAAGACCCGAACGTGCGGCTCCGCAACTCGACGCTACGACTCGGCGAGACGGTGCATCTCGCGTTTGTTTTGCAGTGCGAGAGCGATGCGAACCTTTTAGAGGAAGCGCGGCTACTTCTGAATCTCGAGTACAACGCGACTAGCGATGAGGAAGGTGTGCTGCAGGAGCAGCAACACGCAGCTGCACAGTGCTGGCCGAGCACATTCGTCGTGCGGTTCCCATTCGACGATGTGCGAGGCGCCTACTACCGTATCGACGTCGAGCCGAAGGTCAAGAGCACAAGCAAGGAGGTGTCGTACGAGTTTGCAGCGGGTGAAGAGATCTCGTTCCACGTCCTTGTGCGAGAGTTCCGTCCAAAACGCATGGTCACTGGAGCTCAGAACCAGCAGCCGGAGTCTGAAGAGACCCAAGATGAGAGCCAGCAGGACGTGGTGCTCTGTCTGGATGAGAGCAGCGAGCGCGACTGGATCCTGCTGGGCAAGCAGCACGAGCGCTTCCAGCTGCAGCCACATCGTGGCGATGCAAGCAAGGGCAGCAGTGAAAGTCACGCGACGCGCGCGTTTACCACGCAGAAGCGGTTCATCTCGATGCGCGTGGGCCGCCTGCGCTTCCCCAACTTCTACCTGCGCGTCCACGGAAGTCATCATCTACAACAGCCGCAGCAAGAACGGATCCCTTCCGAACGTGTGCTGTATCCACAGAGCACGATTCAAGTGATTGTGACATAGACCGAGAAACAAGGCGCCTGAGTTCGCGACGCTGAACATGTTTGCTTCTGCGGAGCCACAAGCCACGTACGTCCCTCGCTCATTGCGAAAGCAGCCAAGATATTCCTTTCGCAACTGGGGAGGGCAGTGACCTCACGACGACGACCCGCGAAGATCGGCTCTTGAGATTGACAGCCTGATGACGAAAGATCACGGGAAGAACAGAGTTCCAGGCGAAAGAGATACAGTGAGTGAGCAGGCCTCACAGCGAGTCACTCTGAACGCCAAGTACTTGCGGTGCTCGGCTGATGCAACTGAGACCGAGTGCCAAGCTTAATCAATCATCGATGGCAAGTGCAGCTCGTAGGACTGTCATGATCAAACACAGAGGTCACCAAAGCAAGAAGTTGAACGCTTTCACACTTCAGCAGCACTACAGTAGCTCGCATCGCATCTGCCAGTGACATTCTAGTTTTCTCTTTGCTCCGGACGGACGTCACCTGCCTGCTTGGGCATGACCTCTCTCAATTGTCTCAAAGCACGTTGCTTTCCTGAGCGAAGCTTCCACTACCATGCACGCGCCAATCCCACCCGCTCCTGCTCTTGCCCGTGCTCTTCTCGTCCACCCGACTGTGAAGCTGGAGATTTCGATCTGCTGCACCAACTCACGCATTCGACTGTGACAGACATGATGCACCGACGCTGGACGCTGCGTCAAAACGCTAGCGCTGCGAGCCAAATCACGCACCGAAAGTGAGCTCCATCAGCTTCCTCCCGGTCTCTCAGTGTGTCAAGCGATGGAGTCCACGCAGGTGCTGAATCAGCAGACACGCGCAGTCTCTCACTCAGCTCGCTCAATCACTCGTCACTTGTGCCGTAGCTCAATCACTTCTGCCCACGGTACCCGCGTCCTCGGCGCAGTCCAAACTCGTCATTGTTCCACTCACTACTGAGCCCAAAGCCCGAGCGGTTGAGGTCTCGAGGCGGCGGTGGCGGCGGCGGCACGCTCTTCTGCTGCTGCGCCTGGCTGCTGCTCGCGCGCGGGGCGATCGTGAACGCGGGCACACCTCCCACGTCCAGTTCGCTATCAAAGTCCTCGCGCTCGATGTTCTGCAGCACAAGGCGCTTGAGCTCTGACTGCTCCTTCTTTCCGGCGTTCTCCTGGCGGTGGCTGTGCTGCGCGAGCGACGAGCCCTCGGGCACCACAAGCTGCCGTGCCTCCACTTTGCCCTTGTTGCCGCGGCGCAGCACGCGGAACACCACGCCCTGCGGTCCATTGGCGCCGAACGGCGAGGCTGCAGCTGACGAAGTCGAGTCACCAGCAGCGGCACTGGCATCCCCACCACCAGTTAGAGCAGAAGGCGGCGGGCCCGTGGCCTTCACAACCGTCGGGATCGCCATCTTGTCGACGTTCACGCGACCTGCGAGCTTGCGCGAGTCCACCGAGCTCTGCATCATCGACTTGAACGCCTTCTCGAACGCGTCGTCCTCCTCAGTCTTCTGCACGCGGTCGTGGATGATCAGCTGCTCCTCCTCTTCATCTTCGTCTTCGTCTTCGTCCTCATCGTCGTCATCCTCATCCTCCTCATCGTCGTCATCCTCATCGTCGTCGTCGCCCTCCTCCTCATCGTGAGCTCGCTCGCCAGTCTCGTCCTCCTCGTCGTCGTCATCGTCGTCATCGTCGGTGTCATCATCGTCCTCATCGTCATCTTCGTCCTCTTCACCGGCACGCGAGAGCGGCACAATGCCAGCGTCGCCAAAGCTCTCGTGTGAGCGCTCTGGGTTCGCGGCCGCGAGTGCCGCATTCTTCTTGGCAAAGCGGCGCTCCGCCTCCTCCAAGTCTCCACGCAGGATGCTCTGCACCGCCGCGTCCGCGTCTTCCCAGCTTTCAAAGCGCTTGAAGTGGTCCTTCAAACTCACGGCGAGCGCTTCAAAGAGGTCCACGACCACAAAGTCCGTCTCGAGCGGGATCTCGGTCTTGGAGAAGATGTAGCGTTGGAAAAACGCCATAAACCTGCCCAGGCGCGCCTTCGAGATGCCGCGTTCGCCCACCGAGCCATTGCCAGCAGCGCCATTAGCACCACTTGAAGACGAAGAGCTACTACTGCAGGCCTCAATCAGTGCGCACACGAGGCGAATGCGAAACACCTCGGTGGGTCCATCGACGCTGCTGGAGACTCGCGGGTCGTAGCGCATGTCTGGCACCAACAGGAAGCGGCGCTTGATGTCCTGAAGGTTCGCTGGTGGCGTCACGGAGGCTGGCGGCGTGCTGCTGAACTCAGGCAGCGACAGCAGGTCGTGCGAGTGGTGGATGATCAGATAGAGCGTCTCCAGCACGACGTTCATATTCACCAGCGCGCAGTTGTAGAGCTCTCCCAGGAGCTTCACAACCCCAAGGCTGTGCTGGTGGTCGCGGTAGTCGTTCACCTGCAGCCCGCATCGAATGATCTCCAGCACTTCGTCAATCAACAACACGCTGATCTCGTCGTGGTAGCGCGTGAGCCCCTTGACGACCTCGCAGATGAGCTTCATATGCATGACCTTGCCCTTCGTGACCTTGAGCACAGCCTTAAGCACGTACTCGAGCGTGGTCGGGTCCTGCCACGGCAGCTTGCGCAGCGTCTTGACGACCTTGTTCACGTTCGTGTCGTTGAGCTCCTGGTAGAGGCACTTGTGGATGAAGAGGTACAGTGGCGCGTACTGCTTCACTGCGCGCTCCACGCGCTCGGGCGGCTTGCACATGTAGTACGCGTTCTGTACGAGCGTCTCGGCCTGCGGGTCGAGGTTCTTGGCCGACTTGAGGCGCATCATGATGCCCAGGAACGTCTCCGTGCGCACGTGCGTGTGCTTGGAGCAGTAGAGAAAGCGACCGCAGTTCTCGAGAAAGGTCGTGGCGACCAGCACGTTGTGGCCCTGGAAGTCGCCAAAGCACTTCTTGAGGCACCGGAAGCCCACATTCGGCGGACAGATCTTGAACTTCACGAGCTCGGCGAGAAACCTGATGTTCTTAATCTTGGACTCGAGTCGGAACTGGTTGCGCTTCTTGATGTGGTGCGTGAACTCGTTTACGAGCAACGTCACGAGTTCGCCGCCAATATCCTCCTTGAACACGCTCTGCAGTGTCGCCACGAGCCGCGCGTAGTACGGAAGCAGCTCCAAGTGCGTGCGTGGCACGCTGAAGAGCGTCTTAATGAGCCGGTTGCGGTTCAGTTTCGAGTTGCGGTAGCAAAAGTCAACCGCGGCCTTGTCGCACCGATCCCGGTTCACGAGGTCCTCGAGCGAGCTGAAGAATGCGTCGTGCTGGTGGTGGTAGCTGGCCGCCGCCGTGCTGGCGGCACCAGTTGTTGCTGTGGCTGTAGCCGAAGTCCCGCTGGTAGCACCAGCACTAGCGCTGTCCTGCTTTGATTCAGACTCGGACTCGGCTCGCTCTCGACCGCTGTCCTCCAGCGCCAATCCATCTTCGTCCACGTCGCCCTCAACTTCCCCATCATCCGCATCTCCGTCCCCATCCGCCTCATTCTCGGCCTCGGCCTCTTCCTCCGCAGCGTTAGGCACTGCTGCCTCTTTCTTCTTCTTGAGCTCCGCGACGTCCGCCTCCGTGAGCCCCAGCACGACCGCCGGCACGAGCTCCAGCAGATCCGGCAGGTCTTCGTAGAACGCGCGTGTGTCTTCGTCGTCGAAGGGGCTGTCAGCGCGCATGGCTCGCGAGCTGCCATCACTTTCCCACAGGAGAAGTGAGCCGTTCATGCCGTCCTCGTCTCTCAGGAGCGGCAGTGGCGGCACCTCGCGATCTAGCGCGTCGGCGAGCGCGTTGACGCTCGTCTGCAGCTTGTCAAAGAGTAACTTGGCGTTCTCAAGCTCCTGCACGTGCTGGTCCGAGGCCTCGCCGCGGTTCGCCTCCTCGCGCTCGTTGCGCGCCTCGAGCTTCACAAACGCCGTGTGTTGCGCCAGGTAGAACTTGCAGACCATCTCGTAGGCCTCGAAGAAGCACGCGAGCGACTCCCTCTGCACGGCACGTGGCACGAGCGCGTGGATTTTCTCGATTAGCGACTGGAACTTGTCGCCCAGCTGACTCTCGAGGTCCTTGAACTTCTTCGGCCGCACGCCCAGGAACTCGACGCCCACGGCCTTCGCGAAGCTCACGAGCAGCGGCACTTCCAGCTGCGCCGACGACGAGCTAGAGCCAGCACCCATGGACATATTGCCTTTCTGGCGCGACTTGTTGGGCGCGCCGCCCTCTCGCCGCGCAACGCGCTGGATGATCGCGACGATCACGTTCGCATCGTCGTACACGCCCGCGAGGTAGAGTTCGCTCAGCAAACGCAGAAGGATGCGGCGCTTGACGATCTTGGTCTTGTCGTCCGCGCCGTAGGATGCGTCGAAGACCGTCACGAGTGTCTGCACGAAGAGCGCCGTGAAGTCCTTGTAGCGCTGGTGCAGCAGCGACGCCACTTTGACCGCCGCCGGCAGGTCCACAAGCTTCAGCGGCGCGTCTGCGATCGCACTCACGCACTCGCTCACGTACCGCGTGAGGTTGAGCTCCACGATGTCCTTCATGAGCGACTCGGCGTTGTTCTCTGTGAGCATCTTGAGGCGGTTCACGAACGCCGACGACTTCTTGATGTCCGCCTTGAGCTTCACGGTGCCGCTCGCGATCTGCGCGCGCAGCGACGCCACGGCCTCGGGTGCGTTCTGCGCGCGGAGATCCTCACGCGTGACCAGCTGCCTGTGCAGCTCCTCGTACTGTGCCGCCGCCTGCGGGTCCACGCCCGTGCCGCCGTCCATGATCCGCTTCAGCAAGATCGATCGATTGATCTCTGCCTGTCTGTTGTTGTGTGGTGTGACACCGACTCTTAATTATTATATGAAGCAAAGGTTTGATTTGAATTGAGTATGGAAATCCAAAAATGAAAAAATGAAAAAGCAAATCGAAAAGCAAGATTAAAAACAGAAAGAGAAAAGAACAAAAGG
>JAASGT010000261.1:0-33660 GCA_023334315.1 Globisporangium alternatum | reverse complement strand
TTCTGGTGGAGATACGCCAGTCCCTGAGCTGCTTGATGGAAGAGACGCCACAAGCTGCCTTTGTTTTCTTCCTTGTCGAAGTAGTCTGTGAAGTTGCCCTTCGTAGCGTACTCGGAGACGAAGAAGAGCTTCTCGCCGACGTGGCAGCCTCCGTGCATCTTGACCACGTTTGGGTGCGACAGATCGTGCCAGGCTGCAGCCTCCTTGAGGAAGTCCTTCTGCGTCTTTGGTCCGTCCATGTAGAACAGCTTGACACATACCTTCATGCGTTTCCACACACCCTCGTATACCTCGCCGAAGGAGCCCACGTCGATGACCTTGCCGAGTACGACGTCATCGCGACGGATGTACCAGTCCGGAATCTCAGGAATCGTGGAGCCTGTCAATTCCACCACGGTGTTGAACACTCGCACCAGCAGTGCAATGGTTTCTTCTGGTTCGCCGTTGTCGCCGTCGATCTCAGACTTGAGCTCTGCCAGCGCTTCCTCGAGCGTGCTATCCGAGACACCGCTTATGAGGTTAGTGCGCGAGCGCAAGACTTCCTCAAGATGGTGGCGTTGCGCGGCAATGTCCGCTTCTTCATGCTGCTGCCACTCGGTCATCTGTGGAGAGTCGGCGAGGTTTGCCGTGATGAACACGACGTTGATCTTCTCGTGGAGCACGTGCACTTCGCGCAGAATCGCGCTGCTGGTTGCGATGCGCTGGAGCAGCTTCTTGTCCGAGTACTTCTTGAGGAAGCGGACGACGAAGCCGAGCGTGTTGGCAAACTGCCCCGCCGCCTTGGCATGCTGTGTGACGTTCGTCGGTTCCTTCTTGAGCTCGCTATGCAGGAATCCGAGGCGTTGCAGCAGGCGATTGCAGAGCTCAAAGCTTTCGCGCATCTCGTGACTGAGAGCCTGGGCGCGCTCCATCGCCTCGAAGACGTTGAGCTCCATCATGTTCGGCACGAGCAGCGCATCAATCTTGGACGGGTCCGCCATCGTCTTCACTGCTTGCGCTCTTGCTGCTCTGCACTACACCTTTGCCGGTCCAATGTGTAGTGTCGAATTGCGTGAATGGCGGTCGCGTAGTGAGTTTTTTCTTCTATTCTCTTAGAAAGTTGCACCTCCCAACTCAGAATGAGATTTGTCTTAAAAATTGTAAGCAACGTGATCTCTTACTCATCACCTGACTCTCCCCTCTCTAAAACGATCAAGATAAACAAGAGCCACCCCAGATTCGCTGTCCATGGTCAGGCTGAACAGACTTCATCAGACAAGGATCTGGTACGCGCCGTTCTCTTCCTCGTTAGCTATATCCCATGTCGCTTAAAAGTTTCCTTCTCTTCGTCATACTCGTCTCGATAGAGCTTGTTCCTCTGGCAACTGCTGCGTCGCATTCGGTTCACGATCGCCTCCGAGACCTCCTGTCAGGAGTAGCAGGAATTGCTGCTGGAATATGGTCGAATCTGCCGATAGCTTATAGATACCAAGCACCACACCTACATTAACGCTACCACAGCAGCCAGTACGGTGAACTACTCGGTTTGGCTATGCATCGCTCAAGACGGGACGCTAAAGTCTGTTGCAATCCTCTGCCTCTGCGCTGTACTAACCAGAGTGCGGCCACGACCACTGGCATACGAGAACTTATCGGAGCCTTTAGACTTTGAATGTGCCACGCATGTCGCGCTCGGACTTGTGCTACAACACACCCGTGGCTGCGCTACACGACCAGCATGTTTCGCGCGTCCTCGGACAAGCTACACAAGAACCCCGACGCGAATGCGGATCTCTAGAAATGTCTTCGGTTGTGCTATGTTTCAAGACAGCGACCATCTGTCTGGAAACGAGCGCTTGCTGGTCGCGGGCAAGTTGCCGCTGCGTTGGCGATAGCACGTTAGTGTCAGCCTGAGAGTGTGGTATTCCCAGAGACCGGAATCATTTGACTCGGCGAGATGCGCTCACTCGGTGCACATTGCCGTTGGACATGCAAGCAACATCTCAGCCACAGGTGGTGACGGGTGCATGTGTCAAGAGTTTTCTTGGCATCCCCGTCCTCCGAAGCAGAATTCCACTCTGTAGGCGCTTAACACTTGGATGCGGAGGTTGCTGAAATGTTGGCATGTCAAAGCCATCGCATTTGCTATGCTTCGCTACTTGCAATGGCTGGTCACAGCAGTAATTTCATGCATTACTATGGTTATAATTTGTGATTATTTTTGTTTGGCTTCAAAAACGTTGATCCAAATCATTTTTGACCCTTCCCTAGCCATGAATAACTCATTTGAGTACAAAATCGCAAATCAGCTAAGGAATTCGCTGTTGACAGACAATCGCAATACTTGTACACTGTGCGCTGTAGATCACAGTAATCTGAGGTGCGATTAGGCAACGCAGTGTCGTGTAGCGATACTACCATACCTTCGACAGATACTAAACCAACACTACTCTGGATGTATCTCGATCTTATGCGATAATGTTTCTATAGCTCTCAATGTGTTTCAATCAATAATGCACTGGAATAATGACTAAATTATTTTTGCCAAGTAGTCCAGTCTATGCCCTGAAATGACTGACTCAAGAGCAATAGTTAGCAGAGGATAACGACACATTTTATATCGTACTTAACGAACAGACTGAGCATTGGATTGTGGTAACTGTACACATTCTGTCACATTCAATACAAAATACTCTTTTGAGCAGCTCATTTCTTCCCTTATATACGCTTCAGGTCGTGGCTCTATCCACGTTTCCCAATCCGCCGCGTTTGCCCAGCCACAAATCACAGAACATGGCTTGAGAGGTGGATGGTGGGACGAATGAACCCAAGGGAACGGAGCTGCTCCACGTGGTCTCCTGCGAGCGAGAGGCTGGTGCGCGCCTGCCCCCTTTGCCCCTGCTGTTCTCGCTTCTGCTTGTCAACCAGTCTCGTTTTCGCCAGCTCCGCCGTAAGCAGTCTGTCTCCCGTCTCTCTCTTGTCAAGCCATCCACCATGGAAGCCAAGGACGTGCTGTGCCTCATCATGGACTTCGTCGTGCCGGGCATCGGCGGCACGATCGTGAACGCGCTCGACACACTCGGCAGTCTCTGCTACGAGATGAAGGAGAACGAGGTGATGTGCCGCCGCGTCTTCGAGCGGCTGCAGTTCGTCTGGGACGAGCTCCAGAAGATCCAGGATGAGGGCATGCTGCGCGACAACCAGGTCTTGCCAAAATACGGCGCGGCGATTGCCAACTTTATGAACTTTCTCAAGAAGCACTCGCGCAAGAAGCTGCTGTCGCGCCTGGCGTCGAGCCGCAAAGTGACCGAGGAGGTGCAGGAGTTCCACACGGAGATCGACTTCCTCTTCAAGCTGCTCAACCTGGTGCACATCGCCGAGATGTCGGCGTGGAAGATGCAGTGGGAGAAGGACCAGCATATCCAACGCGAGCAGATGCAGCAGCTGGTGAACAACACGCACCTGATCGCGTCCGAGCTGCGCGGCGGCGCGCTCGTGGAGGCACTCACGGAGATCAAGTATGAGATCGAGGTCAAGGCTGCCAACAACGCGCCCGAGCACGTAGACCTGATGCGCCAGACGTTCATGTCGGTCGTGCGCACGTCCAAAGCGAAGGTGCCGCGCATCCCCAAGTGGTTTATCCCGCGCGACGACGTGCACTGCCCCGAAGAGTACTTCGATATGGGCTCGTACGGCACGGTGCACCGCGGCACGTGGGGCAAGGGCACGCACGTGGTTATCAAGCGCCTGCTCATGGACAGCGACGGTGCGCAGAAGACGTTCTTCAAGGAGGTGGAACTCTGGTCGCAGCTCGACCACCCGCACGTGATCAAGCTCTACGGCGGCTGCCATGTGTCCATGCCCGTGTTCTTCGTGTGCGAGGACGCCACGAACGGCAACTTTGTCAAGTACTTTGAGGACCCGGATAACAAGCATCGCATGTGGCGGCTCTTCTACGAGTCCGCACTCGGGCTCGAGTACCTGCACAAGAACAAGGTGGTCCACGGCGACCTCAAGTGCAATAACTTGTTAGTGGGTAAGGACGGCCTAGCCAAGATCTGCGACTTTGGCTTCAGCTTCATCCGCTCGCAGTCCGTCGGGCTCTCAGCCAAGGCGCAGACCGACGCCACGCGCTGGAAGGCGCTCGAGTGCATGGACGGCACGCCCGCGGACCCCAAGAACCCCATGTTCGAGTCCGACATTTACAGTTTCGGTATGTGCATCATCGAGGCCGTGACGGGCGAGGTGCCCTGGGGCATGGAGGACGACGAGACGATCCTGGACAACCTCATGGATGGCGTGGGCCACCCGCGCCCCGACGGGCTCACGGACCAGCAGTGGGACCTCGTGAGCGGCCTCTGCGAGATCGACGCGAGCGAGCGCATGAATCTGCTGACCGCCATCGACACGCTCAAGACGCTCGCCGACATAGAGGAGCGCGAGGAGAAGCGCCTCGAGAGCATGCGCCACGACCGGCTCTGCCCCGAGTGCAAGTTCGCCGTCCCGAGCGACAATGTCTTCTGCGGCCGCTGCGGCTCGCGCATCGGCACTTTCCGCAAGGCCAGCGCCCAGGAGCTTAAGCCGTAAGTAGAGAGAGTTGTGAGTGGGCGATAGTGTAACATGTGACGATAGATAAACATAAACATGGGAATATGAATGTGTGGATTGAAATGAATGTACCTCTGTCTTTCCCTGTGCGCTCGCTCGCTCGTGAAGTCGCTCACAATCAGCCCAGCCATCTCTCACTTGAGATTTCTCTTGAACTTCTTCATGCACGCACTTGTATTTAAATTATTCATTCGCAGCGTCAGCAGCTCCACCAGAGCTCCTCGCTGTCGTCTCTCGTTACGATCTTCTTTCTTGTCCCTCGTTTGTCAAAATGTCCTCAGCACATACCTCTCCCCGTATCTCTCAGTTTCTTCTCAGTCGCCGGACCCTTCGCTTCTCTCTCACTCACGAGTCATGAGTGAGCAACTTGCAGCCAGCCGACGGAGCTTTACGAGTCCAGGTCCTGGACAAACACGAGCGCTTGCGGCACGAGTCCCTATTTCATAGCACAAAGCACAGTTGTTATGATCAGCCTCGCATGCAAAACAGGAAGCCACACACAGTATAGAGCTACACAATCCACTGTACCACTTGCTCCAGTGTGAGGTCGATCAGGTCGGGGCCGTACGTCTTCTTGGGGAAGTTCGTCGCCAGTTCGTAGTTCACGATCTTGATCTCGCGGTCGAAGAACTCCACGTCAATGAAGTCACGAACGCGCTGCAGCGTGTCGTGCGCGTAGAACAAGTGCTCGAGGCGCGTGCCATTGTGCAAGTGGAACTTGAGCACCGCCGTCTTGTAGCTCGCACCCGGTGGTGGCACGCGGGACGCCGGCTTATCCTGGAGGCACGCGCGCTTGCGCTCGATTGTCTCGATAAGCTCCTGGGCTTGTCGCAGCGCCTCTTCCTCGGCGAAGCGCACCTCCTGCTCAAGACGCAGCTGCTCTTCGATGAGCTGCTGCTCCTGCAGCCGTGTGGCCTCTTCGCGCTGGCGGTCAGCCTCGAGCGACTCCTGGTACTCGCGATCCTGTTGCTCACGAAGGATCTGCGCCTCGGTTCTGCAGATTCACACACCATACATATCAGGTAGTTTATTAGTCAGCCATAGCCAGCACTGTAGCGATAGGAAGCCAACGAGCGTACCGTTGCTGACGCACGTGGCGCGCCGTGGCCAGGATCTGGTTGTTGCGGTCAACGGCGGTCTCCAGGAGCCGAATGATCTGGTTCGCTGGCAGGTTCGCTGTGCCACCAGAGAATCGATACGTTAGCCTATGCTACACACTTGCGAGGGTATATCGAACACGACAATGAGCTCACCGGTGATCTTCTCGACGACGTTCACGCCGCGCGAGACGCACGTGAGCAGCGCGAGGAACGGGAACGTGGCGCAGCCGAGGGAGAGGCTGACGCCGAAGCCCTCGGCGTGCTGCACGCAGCCGGCCCACGACACAATACAGTCGCTGTCGTTCAGGTACGTGCTCAGCTGCTCCGTGCACAGCGCGTCTCTGCGTGTGGGATACAACAACCCATAGATCCCATATCAGTATCAATCACGTGTGACAACAGATCCAATAGGCAGATCCATATAGATACCTGCAGAACGCGTCGGCGTCATCGTGGATGTTCGAGTGCAGGAACACGAGCAAGAATTTGGAGGCAGTGCGTGCCGTGGACACGGCGTCGCGGAACGATGTGTGCTCGAAGCGCGGGAAGACATCGCCGTAGCGCCGACGCAGCGAGTGCGTGAACGCGCGCGCCGCGACCTGCGGGTCCTCGGGTTCGCCGTCGCCCAGCACAAAGCTCAGCGGCGAGAAGAGCAGCTCCACGAATCCCTTGGACGCGCGACGCTGCACCTGCTGACGTGGCGCTACTGGTGCGGCAGGCGTCGTCGGTGCCGCGGAGGACGACGACGCCGTGTCGGACGCCGAGTCGTCTCCTGCTGCTGCTCCTGCTACAGGACGGCGACGCAGACCTGCGGGGGCGTCGTTCGGGATCTCTGCTGCGGCCGTCATGCTTTTAGCTCGGAGATGTAATGGCGTATGGATACGATTTGTGAGAGACGCAGATAGAGAGAGAGCTGCCGCTGCTGATGATCTGCGTCGCTTCTTGACGTGTTCGAATGTGAGAATGGCGATTGCGGAAGGGGAGAGAAGGTGACGTGATGAATTGATGTGGTACACGTTATTGTAGGTTCTGACAGGAACAGATATGCGAGGAAAGCGCGTTCTTGTGCTTTGAATGGCTCCAACAACAGTGCACCAGCGCCGTTGTTCAAGTCCGTCATGGAGAGTCCATGGTTCTCAGATACAACTAGTGCATGATGGTACAACGTGGTCACAAGGCGAGTCGAATACCATTCAGACCACGCTCGACAATGTCTTTTAGAACGCGCTTCATGCGTTCGCTGAGCATGATGATCGATCATTGCCTGAAGATAAAAAGAACTCTAACGTTACGTGTACTTAGTATAAGTGTCTCTCTCACACACATCTAGAAGCGCAGTGCGCGCAGCTTGCCCGAGGACGCGCGGAACATGCGGTCATGCAGCGCGGCCGCGAGCTCGTGGTCCACGTCGCGCACGTCCGTGAGCACCACGCGCTGCACGCCAGCGACGTTCTCGGCCCAGCGCAGCATATCGAAGATGTTCTGCGTGCCCTCGCCAATGTCCCCCGTGGGCGACAGGTCGTTGTACGCCTTCACTCTGTGCTGGAGCGCGCTGAGCTTGCCGTGGAAGTCGATGATGACCCAGCCGCTGACGTCCACAGCCGTCAAATCAAACGCCTCGACGGCGCTCTCCTGGTAAAGGTACGTGTCGACGTCGGGCGCATAGTGCGTGAGCAGCTGGCCGGGCGCCTGCTGTGCCTCGGTCGTATTCTCCTGCACCTCCTTTTGAATCGTCACGATCTCGTACGTCGCGCCGAGTAGCTCCGCGTTCGCCGCCAGCACCTGCGCGAGCGCCTTGTCCGAGACGCCGCCTCGGCGGAAGATCACGAGCTTGTTCTCCTCCGGCACGATCTTTGCGACCGTGGACTCGATACCGACCTGGCAGACTGCGACGTCGTCGTCACGGCCCTCGATGATGCCAATGTTTGCGCACGCGCCAAGGTCGTCCATCACGTGCTGCGCAGTGGTCGGCGACACGTGGCCGAAGCGGTTCGCGCTCGGCGCTGCGACGGGCACCTTCGCGGCCGCCAGCAGCGCCTGTGCGATCGGGTGCGCTGGACAGCGTAACCCCACGAAGCCCGTGTGCGCCGAGACAGTCAGCGGCAATGCTGGCACGGCCTTGGCGATCAGCGTGAGCGGGCCGGGCCAGAACGCGCGGCCGAGACACTCAAACGCAAGCCGCCCTTTCTCCGTCAGGTCCACGAGCTCCACGGCCTCGTTGATCGTCGGCACATGCACAATGAGCGGGTCCGTGAGCGGTCTTCCTTTGGCCTTGAAGATCGAGAGCACGGCGTCCGGGTCGAGCGCGTTCGCGCCGAGGCCGTACACCGTCTCGGTCGGGAACGCGATGAGCTGGCCGGCACGCAGCTGCTCACCAGCGTACGCGAAGCCCTGCGCGTCTGCCTTCACGAAAGTCGCCATGGATGTGTCTTGTGTGGTTGTCGTAGTAGTGCAGAAGCGCTGCTGCTGGGAGAAGATGGTGGCGCGGACTCGACGGCGCAGCAGCAGCGGAAGCGAGTGCGACGTCCTGATGATCGTCGTGTTGGTGGTGGGGAATGCGCAGATGGAGCGCGTGGAGACCAGTGGAGCCACGCGCAGCAAGCACCCTTGTCGCCCCGAGGTGTTGCGTGAAGAGCGACGCTTTTTCTCGTGGCGTCTGCCAATCGATTTTTGAACGCCTGTCAAACAAACTGACTTGCAGAATGATGGTTTCGACTTCGAAAGTGATGTTCTCAGGCGCGCGACGATAAGAACAAAACAACGTTAGCGTTAAGCATGGTCTGCAAGTGGCAATAAGAACAAAAGAGTGTTAGCGTCACAGTACCGACATTCCTATGTAAAAAGCCACTCTCATTTACAAAAATGTCAGAAACCTCTTAAAAATGATTTGCGATATTTTACGTGCACCGCTAAATTAATGAGTAAATTACATTTATCACTGAGCCAAAACCGACTCAGTGACGAAGCAACCAATTTTCCAGCAATCTCAAAAGCGATGGAAAAGCACGAAGCGCAAGCGTGTTATTCTTCAGGGCCACCATATTCCTCAAAATCACAGCCTACCTCTTGCGCTACATTCAACGCTGTCGGAGTGGCAACTAGATTAGCGAAGTCGTCCTGCCGCACAGGTTCTTTTAAATCATGGGCGCTCGAAGCAATGAGGAGCTTCTTGAATCCGCTGCTAATGGTCTCACGTGAGAGCTCTCCCCAACTTGAATTGAGCCAGCTGATCACCGTTGGCCATTTCGGTGCAATAAGTTTGAAGCCTGTTGCAGTGTCTGTGCGGCGATGTGCTTGTAACTGTTTTTCCATGCTGCGTACCCGCATAGAGCGCAGCCGTTGCTTTAGCGGCTTCACCCATGTCTGCCGGTCGGCAAACTGATGTGTACCTACCGGGATCTTCAGCAAAACGATGTTGATGCTGTTTGCGTATTCACGAACTTCCTAGGTTCAACGCCCAGAGAAGTCGTCCCACATGAACAGGATCTTCTCGTTGATGTTGGCTCTGCTTCTAAAGTGAACTTCAGAAAAATAACAGACAGAGATCCATTCTACCAACATTTGCTGTTGCTGAAGATCTGAATGCCAGCTTGCTGCATTAACTGGGAAACCTCAGTCCAAACACCCCGTTCAAAACCGTGCTGTCGCTCGTCATTGCTTGCCGCGTCTCGAGAACAGCAGATGGTCGCTGCCTCAGGATAGCAAAGTGGGCTCTCTTGCTGTCGCTCGAGTCCGCCAGTAGCATCACCGTTATTCGGCTCTTCTCCACGCCACTGTTTCGAACCCAAACCGTGCACTCTCTTTTCTCGCTAATTGTGTGACTAGGTAGATACTCGTAGTTCATGGCAGTTTAGTCTGCATTGTAGACAGCAACGATGTTGTGCTTGGTTATCGTCTCTCGCACGACGACACTGAACGTCCCCGCCACTTGCTGTGCGTCTTCTGGCGTCTTTTGCTCAACGCGCGTCTTGCAGCGTAGCGGCAGATGGTACTTGTCGAGGAAGCGCTTCTGCCAGTACCACGAGGCGGGAAAGCTTTCGCAAGAAATGCCGAGCTCTGCTGCGACCTCTCGTGCTTGGATAGCAAGCATCAGCGGGGAAACTGGCAGCCCTCCTTTCGAAGATCGTTGGTCCAAAATACCAGCTGCTCTTCTGCTTCGGGGGGGAGGTAGCACTGTCGCATGCCTGCCTTCTCAATGTCGGCGGCTGCCTCTAGCCAACGGTACACCTGTCGCCTTTTCATACTCGCTTGGCTCGACGTCAGTCCAGGGAAGAGTTTGCGTATCGCAGCGACCATGCCGCATTCGCGGACTCGGCGGATGGCGTGCAGATTCTGCTCGCTTGTGACAGACGTCCGAGCGAACTTCTCTGCGGTGCGGTGGGTTCCCTTGATTGCCGTTCTCCCCTTGGATGGCGCGCACCCGGTCATCGTTCAAAATGAGTGGCAGAACGCTCGTGCGGGACCGCGCTGCTACTTTTTACACTCTGAATGTCGTGATTCCGGCTTTAATATTCTGTGAATTTTATAGCCATGGCCAATAAGAAAGGTTTGGCAATGCACAGAATACTGCATTTTGATTGGCTTGCTTGTGGGGTGGCTTTTAATATTGGCATGGCTAATTATATAGGTATGTCGGTATTTACTTTTGATCAATACCGTTATATTGTATGCTACAAGTATTGTGCCTTTCATCCATTCTGTCTTGCTACAAAACAATGAATTAGCAGTGCTGCACATCGTTTTACTGTTTCTATTCAATTCTAATTCTACGCCAGCCCATTGAATGAGCTCGTCGCACGTTGTTTTACCATCGTCGAATAAGCTAAACGTTGGTTAGGATGGGGAATTAACTTATCTATCGTTGGAATGGCGTTTTTGCTATCGCCATTCCCGCGTCATCCCACGCTAAAGCCCAATTGAAGTCATGCTTAACTTCACCTTATTCGAGGCTAAATGAACGAATTAGTCTTACTTTGAGTATAAATAAACGAATAAGGACTTGATTTCGACAAAATAAGTGAAGAACACAATATCAGTCTTCATTCTATTTCAGGTAAAGTGTGAGATCAAGCCAATTTAAGGTTTTTTATTAGGGTGGCAAAAAATCAAAGGCACAATAATAACCATAATTATTATTACTTAGCCCCTTTTTAAGTGTATGTTACGTACACTTATTCGATAAAATATGGAACAGTGGTAATACTCAAGTGCGGAACACAAGGACAAGGACACCCTATGATACAAATGATTCCAAGGTGTCGTTCTCCTGCTCAACGCTTTCGCTTTACGATAAGCTGGCGGAGATGAACACATTACTGTTGTGGAGAATCGTCTCACTGTGCTGATTGGTGCAAGGAACCCCCTCGAAAGAGAAGGTGACCCATATTCAACTCCTCAAAATGGCCATTTCTCCGATCGCGGCGCGCGCGATAGTATCCCAACTTGCGGAAACTCTTCTGCTCCAAACGCTCCTCCAGGTCGTCACCACCTGTGAGGAGGGGCGGTCATGACGACCAGAGGCATACACACGCACACATGCTCTCCATCACCTTGGGCTTGAAAGACTTCTCATCATCTCCTATTAGCTTGGACGTCCCAGCTCTGAATCTCCAGTCTGTATCCGAGCTTCGTGACGTCGGGCAATCCCAGGCTCTCATTCGATGCCCGAGTGTTGCACTCGAACCGACTTGATGTAGCTCACAAATGCCCATCCTCGTCGATCTTTGCGACGAGGCAGAATGACGGTCGCTCTCTCTCGCATACGAACGGCGCAGTGCAGTATTGTCCGTTTCGATAGCACTGCTCGCGAATGGTGCAAATGCTCGCAGTTTCATCCCCTTCCAAGCAATCCAAAGCCACACACACGCCATGCAGATCTTATCTACGACATGTCCTGGCCAATCTAACAAGTCAAGCCTCGCGCTTGCACCAGCCAAAGGATTCTTGTGTCTTGACAGGGAACGTGCCATGGGACATGCGCTCTAGCGCGCTTCTCAGCCACCCAGCGAAGTCTAAGATCCAGACGACTGGACTGGTCCTGTCTCTGGAGCATCCCTCCTTAATCACGTGAGCCTACACCTTTCGGTCGCTGCGAACCAAGGAACCGCTCGCGTCACGCTCCCAATAAGCCTCATCTGATATCTCGGAGTTGCCACTTGCGTTGAGCCTATCAATGCGCTCGAACGCTCCGAGTCGATGAGCCCTAACTGCCAGATGGCAGTGCACCATCGGGTTGGTGCAAGAGACACTACTGGCGGCTGGCTGACTGATCTCTTTGTGAGCTCGCTCGGCAGTGAAGTAAGCGAACGCCTGATAGAACAGCCTCTATGCAGTGTTAGGTGATCCCACCACCTACCGCAAGCGCAGAGGGAGCTCTCAGTACCCCGCATTGCATTGCAGCGCCCGCGTCCTATTCTCATTCTCCAATTTGTCAGCAACGGCACAAGCGGCACCGGCAGTAGCCCAACCTCCAGAACTCTGTCCAGCCTCCTCCACATCTACACCAAAGCCACAATGCCGTTCTTCACGCGCGAGGACTTTAAGATCGGCTTCAACTTCTTCTGCGTCGTCTACGGCATCGGCACGCTGGGCATCCCGGCGAGCTTTGCGCGCGCCGGGCCGGCGTTCGCTGTCGTGGCGCTGCTCATCATGGGGCTCGTTAACATCACGTCGTGCGTCGCACTCTCCAAGGTCATGCTCGCGGCGCCCAAGAACGTCAAGACGTACATCGACGTGGGCGAGTGGGTCGCCGGTCAGCCGGGCCGCTACGCCGTGCTCATCTCGCAGTTCGGCGTCTGCCTGCTCGTGCCGTGCGCCTTCCTCGTGCTCGGCGGCACGCTGCTCGACGGCATCGCCCCGGACGCGTTCAAGCCCGAGGTGTGGAGCGTCATCATGGCTGGCGCGCTGTTGCCGGTTGTGCTCACGCCAACGATGAAGGAAGGCTCGGTGACGGCGCTCGTGGGCTGCCTCGGCACGCTCCTGGCCGACGGCATCGCGCTCTACGTCGTGGCTGACAAGATCGGCAGCCACCCATCGGTGATCGCGCCAGACTTCATATTCAAGGAGGTGGCCACCATGTTCGGCAACCTCGCGCTCGCGTACTCAGCGGCTGTGATGGTGCCGGAGCTCCAGCGCGAGCACTCGCAGCCGACGCGCATGCCGCGCGTGGTCGCGTGCACGATGCTCTTCACGGCGTGCCTGTTCCTGACCATCGGCTTGACGGCCTACAGTTTCGTGGGTTGCCAGATCCCGGGCAACCTGCTCTTCGCGATCAACGGCGCTGCGCTCAACCTGAACGCCAGCCGCGGCTCCGTTGTGCTTGCGTACCTCTGCATGCAGGTGCACATGGCGATCGCCTTCGCCGTGATCCTCAACCCGGTGTTGTACCTCGCCGAGCGTACGATCCTGGGTATGCACAAGCGTCCGCAGCTCGTCTTCGCCGACGAAGAAGCCCCGGAAGTTGACTTTGCTGTCTACGAGAAGGCGCTCACGCCCACGGGTCTCACGGACAAGGACGGTGTTGTCACGACGTCCCAGTCGGTGACGTCGGTCGCCGAGTCCGAGCAGCGCGAGCTCGAGGCTGACGAGGCGCTGCGCTCCGAGTACCGCGGCGCCGGTGTCGTTCTCAAGTTCGTCGTGCTGCGCATCGCGATCGTGGCCGTGCTGCTCGTGTGCGCGATCCTTTTCAAGGACCACTTCCTCGACATCACGGACTTTGTCGGCGCCTCGGCGATCACGGTCGGCGGCATCATCCTTCCCATCGCGTTCTACGTCAAGGTCTTCTGGACCACGACGCCTCTGTACCAGAAGGTCGTGGCGCTGATCGTGATCCTCTTCTGCGCCACCACGGGCGTCTACGTCACGTACCTATCAGGCAAGGCGCTCTTCACGGACGCCTCGGCCTCGGCGAACTTCCCGTACTGCCCCGTCGAGTACAGCGAGTTCGTGTACACGAACGCGACCTACTACGGCCAGTAACAACCTTCCTCAAGTGAGCGAGCGGCTAAAGCAGTTAGTAGTAGTCTCTGGAGCAAAAGTCTCATGTCCAATGCGAAGAAACCCCTTGAGGGCCGCCAGCATCTGCACATGCTTTCCTTCAGGATGATAGCTTTGAGCCATCTATAGAGTCAATACACATTCACATGCATACCATTAAACCATCTTGTGAACCTCATCCTTTGTGTCGAAAGTGATGGTGGCTCGCTCTATTTGCTTTATGGGTTGTTTGATAGATAGATCTGCTGCTGATGTGTGGATGGCGTAAGAGACCTGGGTGTGTGATAAGTTATTCCATCGTGCCGCCGCACGTCTTCTTGCAGATGCCTGTGAGAATCTTGCGGCCGTACGGGATGTAGCTCGCTGAGTACCTAGAGCAAGCAAGCAGCCAGAGCAATGCGCAGCAATAATCCAGTCAGTTACCGTTAGTCATTTGTGATTGCTAGCAAGAGAAAGAAGGAGAGATTTGGCCACGTACCAGACAGCAGCGACAAACTGGATGAACACCAGGAAGAGCACGAGCCCACCAAGGTTGGGTGCCTGGTAGGTGTTCGATACAATAAGGTCAGACCACAACATTAGTGTGAGAGGCAACACAGCTGGCAATATGATGACTTGTCCTAGAAAATACGCACCGCGATGGCGACAGCCAGGACGACGATGATCATCGCGAGGTAGATGACCGCAGCGACGCGGCGCACGGGCTTCATCATGAGCTTCACCTGCTCCGTCGGTCCCACGAGGAACCCGGACCTGCAAGAATACACACGAACAAACCTACAGTCAGATGCATAGCCGCAATGATTAAGAGACCACAGCGTATGTAGAGAGCGTACCCGCAGAGCGCGATGATGTTGCCGACCGAGTACGTGATGCCGAACTTGGCGCCATTCGCGCTGCCGCCGATCAGCGCAAACGTCGACTGTCAATAGCCCAATCACAGCCACAACAGCACAGTCAGTCGGTAAAGAGCCCGAGTACATGAGTAGAGTGGCACGCATCTATACAAAGACGTACGCCAAAACTGATGAGGTACCCGAGGCAGAAGCATGAGGCGAAGCCGATCATGCGCTGCGAGCGCGAGAGCGACGGACACGTCTTCGCGAGTGACTCGCTCGTAGTCACGGATGGCACCGCCTTATCGCGGCCGATGATCACCTTGATTTGCTCCATGGCTCTAGCTCTCTCTGTGTCTGTCTGGAGCTGTACAGCGGCAGCGGCGAGTGTCGTTGCTGTGGTGGCGGCTTGGCGAATGAATGAGGTTGCACCGAGTCACATGACATTTTTGGTCACAGTCGGTGATGGGAAAGGTGACTTGAAACCCGTTTCAGCCAATAATAGACCGCAAAACGTACCTTTTGGTGATGATAGTGTGGCAGCAGACAAAAGAGTGCACCCATGTCGCAGCCACAATCTTCAATGGCACATGAGATGCTACAATTGCCATCGTGTACTGAGATTACAGTGGCTACGCTCTGCTCGATCTCAATCGCACCTCATGCAGCTAGGTATCTTCTCCATGTACTTGTATGTCTCTGTGTGTTCCGCCAATCGCCAGGCTTTAAGCTGTTCAACTTGCTGCTCCTCTTGTTGTTCACTCTGTGTCTTTGGCTTTCGTTGTTTATGCATCCTCTCCATCCTCTTCACCACGTTACCTCTCTTCTGTGTCTCCAATGTCCCAGCATTCGCACTTAACGTCGACGGGAACTGCTGCTGGGCTTGTCGTCCTTGCCCTTGCGCGCGTCCGTGAGGAACTGGTCGAGGCCGAACGGGTCGTTGTCGCTGTCGTCGTCGCTCGCATCGCGGCGACTGCGCTTCCTGTCGTCACGACCTCCTCCTCGGCCACGCGAGCTCGAGCGAGAGCGCGAGTACGAACGCTGACGGCGCGCAGGAGCTCGATCACGGGAGCGCGACGGCGAGCGCCGGCGTGTTCGCGAGCGAGAGTACGACGGCGAGCGCGATCGGGACTTGGAGTGCGAACGCGAGACAGAGCGAGATGGCGAGTGGCGGCGATGGTCACGGGCTCGTTGTGGTGGCGATCGGCCTCGGCCACGACCAGCAGCCGAGCGGCTCTTGTCCTCCTCTTCATCTTCGTCCTTCGTCGTATCATACGAGAATTGCACGGGACCATCGCGGCCGTGGCCGACCTGCTCCGTGCCGCGGAACTGCTTGTCAGCCTTGAAGCGCTTCGTGTGTCCTTGTCGCAGATCCTCCATCTGCTTGTCTGCGTCGCCAAAGCCGGCGTCGTCACCCTTGGGTCGGTACACACTGGCCTTGCCGCGGTCCACGAGCGGCTTCGAGTAGACCGTGTAGTCGTCCTCGGGACCAAAGCCTGAGCTGATACCCTGCGACTGGTTAAAGAGACGCGAATCAAAGAGCGCATCGCCCGAGAGCTTGCCTGCGCCCTGCAGCTGGCCGAGCGCGATCTTCTCGGACACGTCGCGATCATCGTCGCGCGTGAGCTTGCCCTTCTTGCCGATCTTCTGCATGCGCAACTCACGCTCGCGCTCCTTCTTGCGCTCGCGGCGGATCTGGTCGCGCTCGCGACGGCCACGCGGATCGTCGTCGTCATCATCACGACCACGGCCTTCGTCATCATCACTGCTGCCACGGTCGCTGTACGAGCGCGCACGTCCCTCTCGTCGCCCTCCACGACGATCGTCATGGTACTCGGCCCCGTCGTCGTCATCATCGCCGCGGTGGATGCCCGAGCGCTCCATGCGCGCCTTGGACGCGAGCTCGCGCAGCTCGTTCTCCTTCTGCTCCTTCTGCTTCATCGCAAGCTTCTTCTGCACCGTCGCGCGCATGTTGACCTCCTCACGAGCCTTGCGTTCCGCGATCGCGAGCGCCTCCGAGAGCGACGCAAAGTTGTCGTTCACTGTCACCTGCTGCAGTCCACGGCCATCGGCGGCGAGACGCTTGTCGAGCGCAATCGTGAACCCCTTCGAGTTCTTCCAGTTCGAGATCATGGGCGGGATCTTCCACGACTGCTGGTCCTGGACTGTCAGCTTGCGCGGCGGCGAGTGCAGTACGGGCACGGGTGGGGATGGTGGGCCGCGCACGGCCTTCTTGTGCTGGAACTTGGGCGGCTCCATGGGATCTTTCGCCACGTCGACCATACGGATAATGCGCTGCTGGCTCTGGCCACCCATCTTGCCCTGGTCGTTCGGCGTGTATCGGATGTACGTCGACGACTCTTTCGCGGTCTTCTGTCGCGACACGTTCACGGGGAGCGACGCCGCGATCTTTCCCTGCACAAGCACCTGCAACGCGTCCTTTGTGCGGTTCGCCGTCTCGATCTCCTCGTCCCTGCTGGGTAGCTCCAGCGCGTTTACGCTAGTGTCCTTCTCGACGATGTCGCTGAACTTTGTGTACACCTTGGTCTTGTTACGGTGGTGCTGCGTCACGACGGCGTCGTAGCCCACGTGCCCGTCCTCGCCGCGTACCTGGAGCGCCAGCGTGTTGTTACTGCTGTTCGAGCCGAGTGTGGATGAACCGCCACCACCTGCGCCGCCCTTCTTGCCCATGTTGAGCGGGAACTGCGCCAAGTGGATCTCCGGGTACGCGCCACCATCGCCAAAGTCCTCGGCGCTGCGCGGGATGAACTTGCTCTTGACGCGCAGCGGGTACGCGGGCACAGCGCGAGTGGCTCTCGCCACCACCGCAGAGGAAGACGAAGATGATGTAGGTGCGGTGGAGGTACTCTTGTCGTCGCTGTACGTGGTGTACGCGTGCACGGGGGCCGGGAAGAGCGCGCTCATGGCTGCTGGTTGTCTCGACCAGTTGCTTTGCTTTCTTGGAAGACAAAACGTGGGGAGAGCAAGTGGTTGTACTGTGTACGACGAATCTATACGTCCAGTTAATGATCTGTTATTGGTTGGTTGAATTTGCCAACCATAAACCGGTTATATAGATTGTGTTAAATTGGGGACGACTTAGAGATCGCTCCGAGAGACTTGATAAGAAGTTTGTAGTTTGTTGGCAAAACGCTTGAAGCGTGCGCAGAAAGATCTTGAAGCATCGCTCTTGCATCTTCACCTCGCATTCGCATTTCAAAGCAAGCATGGAGGTAAACACGCGCCGCAATTCAGATGCATACTAACGGAGGACCAGATTGATGAGGCTGAGGCGATGGTTGTGCGCCAGCGTCTCTCCATTGCGGAGGCAGCTAATCGTGTGGGCTTTTCTCGTCCATCTGTATCACGGCAGCTTCAAAGCCGTAGAATGCTTCGGGCTTTGGCCGCCGCAATTATTGATATAGATCGCCACCCGCAGCACCAACCACAGCAGTAGCATCGCCACGAGCACTAGCTCCATCAGCTTACGCACCAACTCCAGCAGTATCACCAACAACAAGATCGATTTTTGCTGGATCTGCTATCGTTTGAAGGCCAGCGTGTGCAGCAAGAGCAGCAATCTTGGGCTCACCAACGGGAGCAGCACCTCCAGAACGTGTTACAACAGCCACGGGTTGACCTACCGCCACCGTTGACCTATCACTCGTCAGAGCAGTTCTCCATGGCGAAGCTCTTGTAGCTGCTGGCGTTGGTGCCAGTGTCGCCGGTGCAGGAGTCGGTGGAGTGACCTAGAACAACGCTCCTCTCTATAAGAACAGTCTCAAACAAGAATTTTTTTTGCAAACAAGAATGTGGAAAACCGAATTCCGGTGGTTTTAAAATACCACCGAAATCCGTTCGTCCTCGCATTTTCGTCGAACAGAAAGAAATGCGAAGAACGACTCCGTAAATCTTCATTCCTCCGTGTTCATTCCTAGGACTTTCACTTCCCACGCCTTCCATGCGAACGTTCTCCAAATGCAAACCTGCCGAGATTCTCATTACGCAAGCCGTAAATGGGCACATCTCGGATGCTGTAAAAATGTAGGGCCTCAAAAACGCAACGGATCTTCTCGTTGCGAGAGCGGGGTAAGAGCAGGTGCAGAGCAAGTATCGTCGCCCACGGATGACGATGACCTGAACGCGGGTGCAAAAGAGCTGCTCGTCCTGTTTGCTTGCTCTGGCTCTTCAGCACCGCCCACAAAGACGCACTTGAACTTCACGTTGCTGTGTGCGTTTCCATCGGAATGACAGAATTCGCCACATTCTTCTTCTTCATCTGCAGAGGTTTGGCGAAGGCTTCACGTGCCTCAACTTCAACAAGTTTGCTTGAATTTCTACATGTGCTGCTCTGCTGAAGCGTTTGGAAGGGCGAAACGGAACCCATCAAGAGCAGCCATCTGTCTGTAACTGCTGCTGTGCAACTCACACCGGATGACGCAGTGGATGCGTGCTTTTGAGCTGGAATGACGCAGTGAAGCCACAGATTTCCACAGAAATGACAAAAAATGCTAAACGACCAGCTTATAGGAGGATGGGTTTGATTGCAACGCTTCGAGGCATGCTTTATAATGGCCTCGAAATGGAAAACTGAAAATCACAGCTTATGCTTAGTGTGTCGCTCGGATCATCGCACGTTTACGGATTTGTCAACTTCGTCACAGCGCAACCGAGAGACTCTCAAGTTCACTTGGGGAGATGTGAGTGACTGCACGGGAGGCAGTACAAAAGCAACTTCAGAACTGAAGAATGAGGAGGAGCTTAGTCGTTTTGTCGGAGTAGCGACTTTTGACTTGACGGTAAGCTTCACAAAACCGCTTTACTTCTTCTCCTTCCCCATCCCATTTCGCTCTCTCTCGACTGGAAAACAGATCGCTGAAGATAAGAGTGAGTGCGTGACCGCGTCTCATCCTTCTCCCCCCTTCTCAGTCATCACGTGCGACTTGATCTCTCGATCTCTCCAAGGATCGGCCTCGCTGGGACTCGCAGCCAGCCATTATTTTATACGAAGCTACTAGTATATGCGGACATGTCCAAGGTGTCGAGTGTGAGCGCCTGCCATCCTTCGACTTCGCCAATGATACGTTCGTTCGTTCGTTCGCTCGAAAACGGAAGCAGCCGTGATGCGAACTGAAGCTCGCAACCGCTTGTTGGCCTGACTCAGCCATATGAACAAACGCGAAGAGACACGCTGCTTGGCGAAAGAGCAGGAAGGAGGATCTGTTGAACTCTCGAGTCTCAAAACCCCAGGCGACGGCCACAATCAGCAGCCACACAGTTGGTTGGCACCGGATCTCTTTCGTAAAGCAAATCAATCAATCTACTCGCGTTTCTCAAGCAGGACAAAAACAACCGTCGTCATCGTCGTCGTTGAAACGCACTCGCGTTACGCGATTCGTTCGGAACGGAGCGGGCGGTGGATTTGGTTTGGCTGGAGCAACCACTCAACTTGAACTCGCCGAGCTTCAAGTGCGAGCGAGCGAGAGCGCAAACAACTACTAGACTGGAGAGCTAGTCCCTCTTGGCTCCCAAGAACCAAGCAATCTCTGCTGTTTTCCACTGGCGCTCTCTCTTGCATGACGATTGGGATTAGACACGGTGTTTTAATCGGCAGTCAGCACAACCTCTGTCGCTCGCTCGCTTCATTAATTCATTCTCCAACTTGCGAAACGCCGGAAACCAGCAGCTTCCTGTCCACCAGCAGTAGCCTCAGCCAGCGATCGTCCCTCCTCGCCGTCCGCACACCAGAACACGCCAAAGTCCAGCTACTTGAACCATGGCTTCCAACGCGAGAGAATCAGTGGACGACTCGGCGTTCCTGACCGTCGAGACGCCCGTCGCCGCCAACACGCAAGAGGCGACGTTCGACGTCCACTACGTCGCGGCACCAGATGACACGCCGTCCAAGCCGACGTTCGTGCTCTACGTGAGCGTGCTGCTGGCGCTGCTCCAGGCGTTCCAGTACGGTTGGGCGACCGGCCAAATGAACCTCAAAACCTACAACAACAAGCACGCGTGCGACGCCGTGCCGGTGAAGGAAGGCACGTGCACAATGTTTCCGGGCCATACGAGCACACAGTGGACGTTCCTCGTGAACGCATGGATCGTCGGCGGCATGTTCGGAAGTCTCTTGAGCGCCAAGCCGTCGGACATGTTCGGCCGCCGTCGCACGCTCTGGTTCAACTGCATCATCATCATCATCAGCGGCATCGTCGAAATGACGTCGCAAAATATCTGGCAGTTCGTCGTCGGTCGCTTCATCGCCGGTATCGCCTCGGGTTTCGCTACGGGCATCACGGGCGGCTACATCGCCGAAATCTCGCCTCCACACCTGCGTTCCACCTTCGGCACGGGTTTCCACTTGTCCCTGACCACTGGTGTGCTCGTGGTCGCCTGCACGTTCTTCTTCTGGGACACGAGCAGCGGCTGGCGCTACGCGGCGGCCGTGCAGGTGGTTATTGGTGCCGTTTTCATGATCTTCGCGCCGATCTTCATGGTCGAGAGCCCTGCTTGGCTACTCGCGAAGGGCAAGCACGCGGAGGCTGAGAAGGAAATCGCGCGCCTGTACGGCAAGGAGAACGTCACCAAGGCGCTCACGTGGATGCAACCAGCTCGTCCGAACGCGTCGACCATCTTCTACAGCAAGGACCTCGAGCAGGCGAAGAAGGACACCGTCGCGGAGAACAAGGGCTTCTGGACGATCTTCGAGCCGCAGTACCGCCGCCAGCTCATCATCGCCGTCGCTGTCTCGGGTTTTCACCAGGTTACGGGCATCAATGCCGTCATCTTCTACTCGTCGTCCATCTTCTCGACTGCTGGCATCAGCGACCCGCGCGTCGGCACGCTCATCGTGGATATCGTCAACATGTTCCCGACGCTCATCTTCGGCTTGGTCGCGAAGCACTTCAAGACGCGCACGATGCTCTTGTCCGGCTCGTTCCTCATGCTGGTGTGCGCGATCGTGATGACCTTCACGCTCGTGTACGGTATCAACGACGTCTCGATCGCGTTCACGGCCATCTACGTCGGCGCCTTCGGTATCAGTTTCGGTCCGCTCGTGTGGTCCGTCACCGCTGAGCTCTTCCCCGTCGAGATTCGCTCCAGCGCCGTGGCGCTCTGCATGACGGTGATGTGGATCGCCAAGCTCATCGTCGGTGTCGGGTACCCGTACCTGAACGAGGTCACTGGCAACTACTCGTTCCTGCCGTTCATGGGCATGCTCGCGTGCGCATGGACGTTCATGTACTTCCTCGTGCCGGAGACGACGAACAAGACGATCGACGAGATCCAGCAGGAGTTCAAGGCACTGCGCGAGAAGAAGTAGATAGCGTAGCGTCTTGACGTGTGGTGGGCTCGCCTCCTTCACTTCGAGTCGCTTGATGTAGGAGTCTCTTGACGGGAAAGTGAAAGTGAAGGTGGTGAGTGGTCTCCAGTGTGCTGCGAACGACAGTCGCTGCTGGGGCGCCCTCTCTTGTGCGTCCTTGTCATCTTTTGAGTGCGTGCTGCGCGCTTCTGTACCTTAAAATACAAATGAATGTTTTCATCCAAAGCCTCTCTTCTCTCTCTCTCTCTCTCGCTTGGTTCCTTGCGGTTCAAGACTCTCGCTCTTGGCTCCTGTGAATGTGCGACCGTCAGTCATCTTTGGTGGGCGCAGCTTCAACCACAGAGACCTCGCAAAACCACACAATACAAGACTCATCTTCAGTTTCCCACACCGGTCTTGACTTGCCCTCCTGCTTCAGTCGAGGGCCACCGGGGTTCTTTAGGATGCACTTTGCTGGACGACGGCGATTTCATTCAGATCTCAACCACGAAACTTCAGTTTCATCACTGGCTCAAATGTGTGACACATACGGGACGAAGCTTCACGTTTGGTGAAACTTCAACCAGGTGTGCAGATCACCGAACAGCGATCCGCTGTGCATGGCCGGTACCGGCTCAGGTGGATGGGAGGGTGTTCAGTCGCGACTAGCTGAGGAGGGCACGCCATTGTAGCAAAGCTGAGTGCGTTTGCGCGCGTTTTTACTGGGATCGGTTCCAGGATTCCTGCAGCGCATGTCGCCTGGCTGTTTGCTTGTGTGTATGTGGATTTGTGTGCTGCAGTTCTGCCGGTGCTTGCTGATCTTCCGGGATGAGTTCTGCAAGAGTTTCACCACAGCCACCACCGCCACGAGGTCTTCGCAGCAGCCTTAATCTTCAGGATCAGCAGCCACAACGTGCGATTGCGCGGATGGGTGAGTGAGGCGGGAGCTTTCTGTTGTCTGTGGTTTGGTTGAACTCCCGGGATGTTCAAGATGGCTCAAGCCGGTGCAATTATGCTTCTCCTTTCGTGCTGTCGCCCCTTCTTGCCCTCCCTCTCTCTCTCGCTCGCCCCCTTCTTCTTCTTGCACCTCTTTCAGTCTGCCTTCTGGTTAGTCTCTGTACCAAATCTGGTGTTTTGGAGGTCCGGGACTTTGCTCGCTTCTCACTCTCACTCCCCAATTTGCGCGCTTCGGAGCTCAGTCTCTCCCAGCACCAGCTCCTGAGCCTTCGGACCGTCAGACAACAATGACTCCTTCATCCAAGCACGATGTCGAGGACAACTCGGCGTTTCTCAAGATCGAGTCTCCAGTGACGGCGAACGGCCCATCAACGCCGGCCTTTCCAGGGGACTACATCGCGGCCAACGATGACACGCCGTCCAAGCCCAAGTACGTGCTCTACGTGAGTGTGTTCCTCGCGTTCTTCCACGCCTTCCAGAACGGCTGGTCGACCGGCCAAGTCAACCTCAAGACCTACAACAACAAGCACACGTGCGCGGCCGACCCGATCGTGCCGGGCACCTGCGTCATGTTCCCTGGTCACACCACCACGGAGTGGACGTTCCTCACGAACGCATGGATCGTCGGCGGCATGATCGGTACGATCGTGTGTGCGATCCCGAACGACCGCCTCGGTCGCAGACGCACACTCTGGTTCAACGGCATCACGATGATCATCGCCGGTGTCGTCGAGATGACGTCGCAAAATATCTGGCAGTTCGTCGTCGGTCGCTTCATCGCTGGTATCGTCTCGGGGTTCGCCACGGGCATCACCGGTGGATATATTGCCGAGATCTCGCCTCCACACCTCCGCAGTACCTTCGGCACGGGTTTCCACCTAGCGCTCACGACCGGTATCCTCGTCGTTGCCTGCACGTTCTTCTTCTGGGACACGAGCAGCGGCTGGCGCTACTCTGCGGCGGTCCAGGTCATCCTCGGTGGCGCCTTCATGATCTTCGCGCCGATTTTCATGGTCGAGAGTCCGGCGTGGCTGCTCTCCAAGGGACGACAAGCTGACGCCGAGAAGGAGATCGCGCGCTTGTACGGCGAAGAACACGTCGCTAAGGCACTGAGCTGGATGCAGCCAGCGCGCGTCAACATGTCCAGCGCCTTCTTCAGCAAGGACCTTGAGCAAGCGAAGAAGGAAGCCACGGTCAAAGACAAGGGACTCACCGCCATCTTCGCGTCGCAGTACCGCCGCCAGCTCATCATCGCCGTCGCCGTCTGCGGCTTCCACCAGGTTACGGGCATCAACGCCGTCATCTTCTACTCGTCGTCCATCTTCTCGACTGCTGGCATCAGCGACCCGCGCGTCGGCACACTAATCGTCGACATCATGAACATGTTCCCCACGTTCGTCTTTGGCTTAGTTGCGAAGCGTTTCGGCACGCGCACCATGTTGCTCGGCGGATCTGCCGTCATGCTGGTGTGCGCGATCGTGATGACCTTCACGCTCATCTACGGCATCAACGGCGTCTCGGTCGCGTTCACGGCCATCTATGTCGGCGCCTTCGGCGTGAGCTTCGGTCCGCTCGTGTGGTCCGTCACGGCCGAACTCTTCCCCGTGGAGGTGCGTGCGCCCGCGGTGTCGCTCTGCATGAGCGTCATGTGGATCGCCAAGCTCATCGTCGGTGTCGGTTTCCCGTACTTGAACGAGGCGGTCGGTAACTACTCGTTCGTACCCTTCATTTGTACGCTCGCCATTGCGTGGACGTTCATGTACTTCATGGTGCCGGAGACGACAAACAAGACGATCGACGAGATCCAACAGGAGTTCAAGGCGCTCCGCGAGAAGAAGAAGTAAGTGTCGCGGCACAGCATGACACCAGAAGGCTCCATCTCTGATAGGCTTTTCTGATTTTCTTCGCCCATGTATTTCGCTCTTTGATCTGTATAGTTGGAGTGCATTTGTTGCTGTTAGTTTCTGAATTAAGCACACCACCATGTTCTTCTTGTTGTTGGACAAGGAAGCCAACCATGAGTGCTTTCAAGACTGGGCGCCTTCACTTCTCACCTCTTCGTGCGATTTCCATGGCGACACTGTCGAGTCGCACAACTCGCTTTGCCTATTGGAAGCAGAAGGAACCAGTGAAAGTTCTCGCTCACGCTCGTGCCATTGGATTCCGCATCCTTTGGCAATAGTCTGGTCGAAGCCAAATCACGCTCGCCTGGGTGTTCCACGAGTACGGATTGCTCTTCGCCGTGAGGTCAGACTGCACGGAACTCAGTCCGTGTTCGTTCATGAACACGATCATGCTGGAGCCGCCCGGCCCACCCGTGAGCCTGACTGCGGTGGGGTTTTGCTCGCGTCGTTGCTCGTTGGACTCGAAGTACCAGTAGAAGTAGTGGTCGTCCTTTACGAGCATGATGGTCTCGACTTCGCTCTTGATTTTGTCGCACACATACGGCTTATTGCTTGGACTCGAGGCTTAGGAGTAAAACTCACTATCGACTAAGCCTTGGAGCTGAGCGCCTGAATGTGGTCGCCCAAACCAGCGGCAAGTCTGTGAGCCAGTCCGCAGCGTTGTAAAAATACTGCTCCTCAGCATCGTCGTCGCAATTCGCTTGAGGAACATTAAGACCGCTGTTCTTCAAGCATTCGTGCAGATCCTGCTGCTCTGTTCTGCTCACACACGCAAACACACACGACACAACGCGGGCGAGAAGCACGAAGGCAGACGTGCGCCAACAAAATCAGCTGCTGGATCTCGGATGTTCATAGAGCGACACGCAGCGCGCACATACCTCGGTTGCGCGATGACAAAGAGATGAGCCCTAGAATCGCAATCCATTTTGCTGAACGACCCTGGCACATCTTCAACCACTCACCTTCTAATCGTAGTTTGCAGCATAGCCAAGGCCGCCAAGCTCTTCGCGTACGCGCGCTTATCCAGAGCATCTGGCGCGGTGTGCAGGCGCGTCGTCTGTACCAGGAAATGCGCGTCGCGCTCGTGATCATCCAGCGCCACATCAAGATCTTCACGGACGTGATGGTCTTTCAGTGCCAGAAAGTAGTGATCGCCATGCAACGCGTGTGGCGCGGCCACGTCGGTCGCAAGGAGTCCTTCGCCGTGCTCTGTGAGCACCGGGCGATCCGCATCTAGTGCTGTTTTGTCAGCACCTGACCCGCAGAGAACTGACACGTCTTCCCGAGCTGGAGCGCCTGCGGCTGATTGAGGAGAAGCGACTGTACCGCCTGTTGTGCGAGAAGAGTGCCGTCGTGATCTAGAAACTTGTGCGCGGGTACCAGGCGCGCGGCGTGTTCTACTGACTAGTGCACCACGCCGAGGAGCAGAAGCACATTCAGGAGCAGGAAGAGGCCAAGCGAAGATGATTGGAAGAAGAGAAAGAGAACGAGCACCTGCGGCTCATCGTCGAGGAAGGAGAGCGCCAGGAGCAGCGACGCATCGCGGACCAATAGGAGCAGGAGCGGCTGCGAAAGCTGGAGCTGGAGCTGAAGCGCCAGGAAGAGGAGTGCCAGCGCCAGCTCGCGCTTGAACGGGAGCATGAAGCCGCGCGTCAGCGGCTGTTGGACCAGCAACAGGCAGAGGAGGCCGAGCGCCAGCGCCAAGTGGAGCTGGAGAAGCAGAAGAGGCAGCCGTGACGGTGCAGAAGCTGGCGCGCGGCCGCCTCGTACGGCAGAAGTTCGTGACGCTGTAGGTGAAGGTCCAGCAGGAGGAGGCGAACGGCGCTGAAATGGCTGTGGCGCTGGAGGAGAACGCGCGCATGCGCAAGCAGCTTGAGGAGATGCTGGAGCCAACATCGAGCTCGAGAATCTCGTGATCGAGTGGACGTGCGAGCGCGAGGTGCTGGACGCGTCCACGAACCTCAAGGAGCTGGACTTGAAACAGCGCATCAATGTCAAGAAGCAGCAGCTGGAAGCCGCACGGCTCGAGTTCAGCAGCCTGAACGAGCTCCTGGACAAGACGAGCACGCGCTTGACCGAGACCGTGGACTCGCACAGCTCCAACGGTTCCACGGAGACCGAGATGCTCAACTCGTCTGCGTCTGAGTCCGAGGACGACGGCGAGGACTGGGTGCAGAACCACAACGGTGGTCACCACGACGGCTTTGATCATCCATCTCTGCCTATACAAAAGTCCTACATATGCACCTGTCTCGGGTGCCATGTCCCGAAGACTTCAGTCAAATGCCGATTCATCGACTCGTCCCAGTGCGGAGACCTCAGTTGAATGTCGGCTCATCGCGGCTATCGCCACGGCTGCCTCACTTGGATCCGCTTTTCAACAGTCCTCTCGGGGAGTCTAAGCGCAATCTGGAGCAAGACGCGGGTGGCACGTCGGAGGCCACAGTCGGTCAAAAACTACCTGAAGTCTCTCAACGGCATCCCGCCGCGGTGAGCACTCGCTGCTTCACGATTTCCGAGGACTCCATCTTTGAATGAGCCAATAAAACGCAACAAGCCTGCGAAAATTTGAAAACAACAGTAAAGTAGGCACTCACCGCTCAGCAAGTACTCTTCGTCGACGATCATAAACTGCATGTGCATGATAAGCTCGTGACTGAGTGCAGATGCAATAAAGAAGACAACAAAGAAGACAAACCTTGGTATGAAGGGTCCCTGGGTGACGATACACTGGGATCGCAAGACTGAGAAACCTAACTTGAGAAAATCGATTGGCGGACCACGTGACATCCGCGAGGATCCGCACAGCAACACCTCGCTCTCAAGCGCCGAGAATTGCGTCGGCAATCTGTAATTCACAGACAGGCAGATTCCTATTAGAACAGATATACAAGCGAGTGCAAATATGATAACTTTGTATTTCTTCGCTTGTAAAGGCGTAGATTGCACTGTCAATTGATCTCGCCGCGCTCTCGATGTACTCAAGGAACCTTTTAAGAAAAGAAGGCTCCTCATGCACAAGTCAGCGGCAAACTGTCCGCGGACAGGTGCCCGTTCTGTGATATTGTTGTTAGGGTAGAGCTGAGTCGGGGAAGAATATTGTTTCGGCGTACAAGGCTGATTCTGGTTGGTGCTGGTCTGTCTGCACTGGGGAGGAAGGGCTGTAGGCAATGTTGTGGTGCTCGTCGGTTGAAGAGAGAAGCAGTGGCGTGCTGGGTACGTGGTTCTACTCGTAGTCCCCAGCTCACGTTGGGGACGACACGCTGGCCGCCTGGAGCAACTTCTTGAGATCCGGGCCGCGTGGGGAGACAAGATCATTGGGTGAGGATAGCAGGATTGCAGTCTTTTTGTATTCCTTGTATTGGCCATCGAGGGTTTGCCGCGCGACCCCGTACAAACCTGCGCACCACGTTATTCCTACAGTAGAATAAGTCATAAGAATCATTGAAGCAAATAGCATATTCTCATCTACCGGTCGATACACTGTTTTACCGGCGGTTGACGTCGAAGAGGCTCTGTGTTTGCGTTGCTGCGAGCCGCGTGTCATGCGTTATCGTTTGTGCAATTCTTCAAAGTGGCGAGCTGGAAAAAGCCAATGCGCCTAACTGACATTTAATACTGATCTAATTATGGCGAATCAATATTTGAGATTGTATAGTAATGGCGGCACAGCAAAAGAAAGAGGCCTTTTGCCAGCTTCAACATCTGCGCTCGACACTTATTCTACCAGGTTCCTATTTTAACTCGGCACTTAGACTGTTGTAAGGAAGGCGATATCTTTCTCACTTTTCTCATAGAAATAGCGAATGTGCACCCTAAAACTGTTTTGACTTTGAGCATCCCAACGATTCACGGCAAATGATACTTTAATTCGCTCCTTAAAGTGCAAACTACCTACTCCGGCAATTTAAGTTCATGGTTTTTATGCGTGTTTCCCATCAGTTCATGGTATCCATCTCGGTACTATAGACAGAGACATACAACCAGCCCATAGACGATGGGAGCGCATTCGCTTTCGCTTTGAGCACCTTTGAACGCAAATACAGCACAATATCATCAGACAGTGACAGACTCTTAATCAATGAGAATAGGAACGTCGAGCTGATCAGCTGGCTGAAGCTGTTGGTCTAACTGCTCGCTCTTGTCTGTCTTGCGCGAAAAGCAACAAGCCAAATGGTCGACCATCTCAAAAATGATCGTCTACAACGCTAAAACCTCTCAAAAACGTTTACCAATGCTTTGCCGTTGGCACGGTATATTGGGCCGTGCTGACGGCAAATCTTACCGTGTTTCAGTACACTGTTGTTACCGTGAGCTGGTAAAAATAAATTATTGCTTTACATTAAATTTTATCAAATTAGAGAGGAATTCCGTTTAATGTGCCGTTTACCGTGAATCGCTGGGATGCTTTTATGCAAAAACAGGTTTACTTGTCATTATGCATAATAAATGTCTCAACAAAGCCAGGCACGCACATGACGACAGTGCCAGCTCAAAACGCGAGGCGACGAGCTGACGAGATGATGAAATGGCTCCTTCCGCCTTCCTCGTGCTCTGTATGCGCGCGCCCCCATGCGTCAATTCCGCACTCGCCATCGCCCAACAAGCATCGTCTCAGTGTGCGCGTCGACGGGTTCAATTCGACTTGACGAAACTTCAACCCTCTCCATAGGCATATACCGAGGTCTGACTGGGAAAGCGACTAAGACCCGACTCAGTATTGAGGAGAGTGCTCACTGTATCGCACGCGCTTGATCTCGCTGGCGTCGTTCCAGTGACCTGCCTAGCATCCGTGAAGTTGCCGCAGCTTTGCAACCGCTCGTTCATCGTGCGCTAGTGGGTGGGCTTCGAATATCTGGTAAGCGATCGCTTCCACTTGAGGCTGAAGTTGCTGGTTGCGACTCTGCATTCAATCACTGCTTGAGGCGGGATGACTCCTCTTCATTCCTCTCTCACTTTCATCTGTATGACAACATTGCATTTCATCAGTTAGTTTCGTTAACCAAGACACACCAGCATTTCCCGTTTTAGTGTTCTTGCTGTTGCATGCGGTGTTGAGGTTGTCGGTGTCGGCTTGTGAGGGCTTGCAGGTGTGTTTACATTTTAACGAGCACTTCCAGGATCCTGCAGAGTATGTGACACTATGAACGCGGCAAAGTTATTGAAAAAAATACATGGATACACTCGGCACAACCTAACCTCGGAAAAAGATACGAGATGTTAGCTAATGAACACATGAAACCGATCAACGCAGGAAACCCAGCGGTAAGTGTATGCTCACTTACTTGTTGGGTCATTGCTACTGAAGCTGGTGCCGAAACTTGTCCTTTGTGCTCTTCTGCCTACGGCAGATCCCATCGCCACACGGTCGCGTCGTCCGAGCAGCTGATGAGTGTGCGTCCACTGCGGCTGAAGCAGACCTGTCGGATCGTGTTCTTGCAGTTGTTGTGCGTAAGCTTGCAGACTGCGCGCTCAGCCTCCGAGTCGAGGTCGAACACGCTCACGACACCCTTCTTGTTGCCGACTGCGAGTACCTCGAGCTGCGAGTCGAGCCCAAACTTCATGAACCAGAGTTCGGCGTCCTTGAACTGGTACTCGCGCAGCACAGTCACGGCGTCCTTGCCGCGCGATGGGTTCGGCTTCCAGAAAATCACCTTGTGCCCAGTCGACTTGGACAGAATGAGGTCACCGACCATGCGCACGCAGTCGACGTAGTCGGCGTGCACTTTGCTCGTGCAGAAAGCCGGGAACTGCACAAACTTGGTGTCGAACGGGCGGTCTTTCGGACGCGGCTCGGTGTACGACTTGCTGATCGCAGTCTGCACAACCTCGTCTTCAAGGTCCCAGATCTTCACGGTGTTGTCCATACCCGAGGACACAAAGCACGATCCTTTCAAATGGATGTCGAGACTTAGCACTTCGTCGCGGTGGCCCAAGTGGCCCGCAAAGATCGCCACGCACACGCCCGTGAGCGTGTTCCAGAGTCGCACAGACTCGTCCTTGCCCGCAGAGAGCAGCAAACTTGGGTCCACGGGGTGGAACTTGAGCTCGTTCACTGAGTTACCGTGCCCCGACAGCACAGTCACGACCGACTGGGTCACGCAGTTGAGCACCTTGATGTGGCCGCGAAAACCGGCGGCAGCGAGCAGTGGCGAGCCCGTGAGCACGTCGACGGTCCACGCCGCCGTGAAGTACTGCTCTTCCGCATCGCCGTCGCAGTACACTTGGACGACATCGAGCCCGCCGTTTTCCAAACATTCATAGACCGTGATCTGTCAGCAAACACAATAGAGCGGCAACACAAGAGACAGAAAAGATGTCATCAGCCTCGTTTAACCACGGGAGCGCGTGTAAATTGCCCTGCAAAAAGCGAAAGATGCAGCCACAGTAATGCACTTACTCGGTTGCCGCCGACAGCCGCGAAGATGCGTTCGTACGCAGGCAGGATATCGCAGAACGTGACGCAATAGATTGCCTTCCCGTGGTCTTCTCGCGCGAACGCTGCATACGCAACAAGAAAACAACACCATCACCAGAGAAACAACACCATCACCAGAGAAACAACAGCAAACACATCAGTAACACTCTATCGATCCATTCTTGCGCAAACGACATGCACACAGAGCTCAGAATGGCAAAACCGCACGCACAAGAGAACTTGTAGGCCTTTTTGCGCAGGCGCGGCAGGATCGACGCGGCGTTGAGCGGCAGTGTCTGTTCGGCCGCACTGTCTTCGGTCTCGTGGGTTGCGGCTGCTGTTGTTGCTACCGTAGCTGGAGCAGCGATGTCGGGTGTCGTAGCAGCAACAGGCACTGCTACGGGACTTCGCTCCACTTGCGGCTCCAGACTCATTCTCGTCGCTGCCTTTGGTTGTCCTGTGCAAATATGCGCGCCATCAGATGAGATGTTGTTGTGGTCCACGCCATGTTTGAAATGATGATGTGGACAACATATATTGAGCTGAGTATGTGACGCAAAACTGATTCGACCCACAATTTGTTTCAAAAATATTTCACAGTACTACCTAAACAATTTATAAATTAGAATTAATATTTGAACAGTTTGAGATATTGTCACATTTAGTAGAGTAGCATCCCCAGAACAAAATGATTTCTAGACGGGTTTGTTGCAGTCAATTCTTTTCTGAATTGCGATGCCTGAAAATGTCTCTAGTGGAACTTTTTGCGTGGCATACGTTTGATTATTAGCGAGAATCGACGAAGACACACCCGACGAACGCGACGACGATGACGGACCGCTTCATGAGCCACCGCGAGGAATTCGAGGAGTACCGCGACGACGCGGCAAAGAACATCCAGGCGCTTGCGACGGCCACCAGCCAGTGTACGTGTGGTGGTTGCTCGCTTTGTATGTGCGTGCGCGCCGGACGAGTGGCATGGAACAAAACTGAATGTCTCACACGTTCGTCTTGCCATGATGCGTGGTTGTCTTGTATGTATGTGTAGCCGCCCACAACGATCTGGTCACCTACGCTGAGGGCTACATCTCTGAAACCGAGCGCGTGGTAAGAGAATCGCAAGATCAGCTGTTGTATGGTACACGTAGTGTCCTAATCATGTGTGGCTCTTGCTGGTCCAGCTGCGTATTTTGGAAGTGGAGGCGCGAGGCGGGAACACTCAGACGCGCCAGGGAATGCAAGCGCAGGTACGAAGACGCTTTCATAGCACTATGTGACTATTATACGACGACTGACTGTATGATATGTGAACTGCGTGGTTCTGTGTGCGTAGGTGGGCAATTTCAAGCAGCAAGTGGAGAAACTGAAAGCGAGCCTGGAACGGGCAAAGCTGGTCGGAGGCAGCCAACAGCGAGTAGCTCAGAAGCCAGCAAAAGCCAGTGATGTGAGTCTCTGTTTCTGTCATCATACGCGCACAACCTATGCTGATATGTAGGACCCAACTATTCTTGTGGTACGATGTGTCCAATATCAGTCCAAGAAAGAAGCCCTGATCCGTACCCATCAGCAGATCGATCGGTATGAACTTGGGCAACTGTGATCTCTTTAGCCATGCGCGTTGCATAGCACCTAACCGTTTGATCATGTGTGTGCTGGCCCGTGTAGACAAGACGACCTGTTGTATGATGCGGACGTGATTATTGAAGAAACTCGTCAAATCGGTACGTCCTCGCTGCCGACGCTTCATTATCGCATTCGCCTTCTTTTGCTAACTTTCTTTTGTTGTGGTTGCTCTATTGTGCAGCCGAGAACACTACGAATAATCTCGACCAGCAGCGTGGCCACTTGACCAATGCTCGCAGAAACGTACGTAATACAAAGTGATATGGCTAGCACACACTACTGAGCCCTGCTTGCAACCTAACATTACTTTCCACTCTCTCCCCTTTAGATCGACGAAACGCGTGAAGACGCCAATGAAGCTGGCGACCACTTGCAGAGTCTGCAGCGCAAGCACTCGGTCCAGATCGTGATGCTCTACGTCATCATCGTTTTGCTCGTGGTCGGGATTATCGCCAGCATCATCACCAAGTTCGCGTAAATTCGCGTCAGCATACCACCACTAGCAACATGCACAAGAACACCCAGCACTCAGTTTTGAGCCACTCAATTTCTCCAAACGACGAGCGATTCTGCAGAGACAAGCGATTGTTCTCTCTCGAGCGCGAGACGTTAGACAGCGGTGCGTCACCAGGCCGCGCAACTCGCTTGAAGACACGGTTGTATATATTTTCTTTATCGAGCACCTCATCGCCTCGCCTCAGATCGCCAACTTACCATGAGTACCAACACGATTGCGTAAGCGACCTTCTGTTTTTTGTTTCGGGTCGATACACTAAGTAAACCTAGAGCACCTGACACCCTCGGAGTAGTGTGGTGTTCCACGAGTCGAAAGACAGGAAACGTGACTTGGGAGCTGGAACTCCCACGAACGCTCAACTTGTATTCGTACCAACTTGAGCGCAAGATCACAACTGAGCAAGCAAACGCAACACAC
>JAASGT010000260.1:0-33716 GCA_023334315.1 Globisporangium alternatum | reverse complement strand
GGGTAAATGCAAGCGCAAGACAGTTGACATGCTTGATCGCATCATGACTCAAGAGCAGTTGCAGCAGATCGAGTAATTGAATTGAGTTTTGTATCAGATTTGGTCACGGCCATAAATTGACCCGTTCGTGAAAATCTACTATTTTTGCCTCTGTGCTCTGTTCCATAACTTTTATTTGAAGGATTATTAAGAAATACGGTTTGTTGCAACGGACAGCCACGATCTCCCCCTTTCTTTCGAGCTATTTCGGAACGAAAAGCATCGAAAAATGAAGTCAACAATGAATTTTAGCTAAGGTATACAAATCCCGGCCATAAATCGGTCTCATACCTTATAAGAAATCCATCAAAATGCACTTTCTGTCACACACACTTTAGAACTTATTAAACAATATACCCAGCGAACCAGTATTTTAGTCAATGATTCGAAGTAAATCAGAGAACCAGTAGGGCGAAAACTTTAATGGAACGACTTGCTAGGCGAACTTGCGCTGCTAACGCCCTCGACAGTGCACTCGATCATGTCGCCTATTGCAGCCTACGCCGAAGGCTCCATGCCACGGCTAGCGCCGGTGGCTTCAATGCTGAGAAGTGGAAACACTCGACGCTGCTTATGGTCGGCTCGATCTTGGGCATTTTGTACCACGTCATGTACGGCGCCGAGAAATTCGACGCGTCCTCGATGCTGCTTAACGCCGTGCTCACGCACGGCGAGCTCCTAGACGACGAGATCCTGTCCACATCAGCGAATCAACGCCCAAGGATCCGTTTTAGTTCGTCGCCAAGCGAATCATCAAGTGAGCGCGTTGGGCATCAAATTGATCGTGTGGCCTCGTCTTCCTCGAGGACACGGGCATCGAGATCCACTGGAACCACCACGGCAACTGGCTGGCTGCTCGAGCGCCCCATGCGGCAATGCACATACAGGTGGTGGTGGTGTCGCGCTGAGCCCGTGACTGCCGACGCGATGATTTACTAAGCTTTGCTCTTGTAGCTGGTGGTGAGAAAGTGTCGCGCTATAGTTATGAAGACGCAGCCGAGTGTTGTTATACTGGTTCCTGATACAAGACGGTAGGTTTGCAGGCAGCTAAGACCGTGTTCGGGCTTGCATTGCTAAAGCAGCTGTTTCGTTTAAATGAGCAGTCGATGATCCAGCTGGAGCATGGAAACCTGTTCGGCGAGCAACCGGCTTTTTAGGAAAATGTCCTCGACGCCAATCAGTTTGAAAAGTGGGAGAGTCCCTAGTGCACGCTTACACTTTACCAGCAGCAGCAACCAAGAAGCATGGAAGGAGACGACGACGGCGATCTGCGGCTCGTGTAGACGTTCGTCGTGATTTCAAGTCCAACAGCAAACACGATCAGCGTCAGTACCAATAGAAGAAGTGACTGCTAAGGACAAGACAACGCGGCTGCTAGAAGCACCTCCGATTCGTACGTTTGAAACAATGTACAACAGCAAGAACGCGGCCAATTTCGTGATCACTTTCGAATAGATCCAGTCGTCTTTGACGCTCTGTTTCTCTTATGCGCGCCTTGCCTTTCTCCGAGAATTAAGTACCCTCGTGACGTGATTGACGTGACCTTGGACTGACTCGGCCACGCTACCAGTTGCCGCGACCAAGAAGTAAAGTTTAGCTTGGCGTTTGTAACCGCCCAAAAATACAGAATGCTTGGGCTCAACGCCGTCGTGAAGAGCCTCTCCTCGGCCATCACGCTCCCTGACGTCGCACACCACAGATTTACGACAACGCACCCACACATCGACCAAGCGATCGCTGCGATTGGCGGTGTGCATGTGCCGATCACAGAGGCGGCTACCGATGCAAAGCGCTTTCGCAAGGCTGGACGTCGACGAACGTTCTTCTTACGTCCGACTGGGCCATGATCGTGTGTTTTATCTACGTCGGCGCCGAGGGTTCACCGCACAACTTGATGTTTCTGTCGCTGAGCCAAATGCTCAGCATGGTACCAAATATCAAGTATGTGATTGTCGACGCAGGGTATGTACCTTTATCTGCCACCATTCCGCTATTACCCAACATTGCCACAATGCGCACCGCGTCGTTGCTTTTCGCCACGAAGTAGCATTCCATCAGCAGCGTCTTCTCCTTCAGCTTTCATGTTACTCACTTCTTCGTCATGACTCTTGATCTCGTGTTGCGCCACAGCCCGATTGGTCTCTTTTATAAGGGGCTGAAACGACTGGATGTGAAAACACCATTTCCTTGTTTTTTGGAACAGCTGGATACGTGGAATCCAGCGGGATAGAGAAAACGTGTGTTCAAATTTCTCATCCAGCTATTTCTCTAATAGCTGAAGTGACCAAAACCAGCTGGACTAGCACAAGTCAAACACGGCCTAAGGCAGCTTAGAATTGTCTTATTCCTAAACTTCAATTGCCGACGTACCGGTACTCCCACACGTCGTCGGCATGTACAACGCCGAGTTGAGCTCATTTGAATGTTATTGACGAATTTTGACTGAGCAGAAGTCTACTGCTTATTTGCAGCTATTATCTGAATAAGTACGAAAAACTACTGGAAACCGTCACATCAGCTTAAAACTATCTTGGGATGCGTCAGAAATCTTGTAACGCGCGTATCTTCATGATGGTAACTTGTACGAGAGATATTGAGATATGTATGTATACATCGTGAGCAATAGTTTGCTGTTGTAGGCTCAGAATTTCTTCACGCACAAATCCGGATATTTATTTGGGGGCCCCAGTATGAGGCCGTTTTCGGTTTGGTTGACTCAGAGATTGCATATTAATTATGCCCCTAGAGTCGTCGCGGAAAAACAAAGAAGGCGCTCGATACTTGACCAATATTTAACAGATATATGTATGGTTTTAGTTGAATTAACCATAATATTGTTGAGTATTCTCAGAAAATACCACTCTCAGTACCACTCGTGAGGGCAAGTCGATCGAAATTCATGGGCGCCACTGTGCAACGCAAGATTATATTCAAACAAGTAGTCATCAAACCAACGACAAGATAAAATCCGCTGCGCAAGTTCGGCTCCCTGCGTCGCCTCACGCTGTGCTCTGTTCTCTCTACACGCATTTAACCAAAATTCGGCAAATTCGACCAAAGAGAGTTAATCTGAAAAATATTGTGAGTGTAGACACTTTCAACAAAGGAACCGTCAAAAGTGAGCATCGGACAGGTTTATACTGGAATAGCGATACTATAAAAACTTTTATTCACTGTCGATGAGCAGCATCCATTCGTGCATTGCCACCGAGATCGCTCGAAACCATGCATCCAGGCACGAATGTATTGCGGACAGAATTCTCTGTTTGCGTTGGGAACCAGCAGCTCGACTAGTTCGCTTCTCATGGTCAACGCAGTGACAGCATGGTTGCGTCTTTTGCGTCTCCACTGCTTGCGTGCGTCGGTAGATTGTGTGATCTCCGTTATTGGCAAAGTGTCGTACCAGAGGCTGGACCATTCGCATATCCTCGAAGATCGCGAGGATCCTTGCGCTCGCCATTGCGTGTTGGGTCAGATTGACTGAACCGTATATCGCGATGCGGTCATCGATGAGCACATATGTATGATGCTGCATGAAGCGTGGAACGTAGTCGACGTCAAAGGTCACGTATCCGGCTATCAGGTGCTTCACCATGCTCCCAGAGCAGCACACCATACCGGCGTTAATTAGTTGTAGTTGACATCAATCATAAGAGATAACGCTGTTTCAGCCAATAATATCCCTTCATTATTGAGCTCTCAATAAACTACTCATAAGAGACACAGCCATTAGAGTTCCTAACAAAGTGTGCGCCACTCGAGAAATGCAACTGCTGTCCTAGACTATGACCGGAAGTTGAGTGGCTGGGTGGTGTGTGCTTGAAGGCAAACCAAAAATGGGCATATGAATAGAGGCAACAACAAGATCAGTATCACGCTCTGATGATCGTTGTGTCGGAGTTCCTATCAGCTCCTGATGCAGAATACAATTATTTTATAATAACTGACTTAAATGGAGGCTTTTGTTTCAGCTAAGATGATTACGTGTTCGTGTAATTTGCTAATTAGAAAGGTTTGTTTGTGGCTCTGTCTGCATTTTAAGAATGTCTGTTGGTATTGGTCCTTTGAACTCTTGCTGATTGTATGCATTGGCGGGCGAAAGGCTGGAGAGAGATGGCGGCCCGCTAGAGCATACAAATAACAAGAGAAACACAGGACTGCACTCCCAACAGCCAGTGACGCGTATTTTGATGGGTGCTCAACGAAAGTAGGTAATCCAAATTCGCCAAATATAACTATAAAATACAAACCTGTGTTTTGCATTCAAATTTTGTCTGAGACTGGTGAAGGGGTAGGGTATAATGGATAACTTATAGACACAAGTGAAACAGATTTTAAAGCACGCTACAAAAAAAGAAATATTAAAGAGCGACATTAGACGTAAACTTTGTACGCTCTTGTCTTCTGGGCCTCGACAATCGGTCTGGAAGCCAAGGGCATGCAAACTTTAAGACTGATGTCCTTTACAGATAAGTAGACACGCGTATGGGTTTATAACGATGTAGACATATTGCGAAAACCAAAGTTTTTGGCCACAATGAAGTGGTCTTAAAAGGGAATTGACCCTGTTCTAGAATTAGCTAAATCAGGTGTTGAGAAACATTAATCGCAGTTTAAAAGGAGTGATTGGTGGCTCATAGCGAATAAAAATAAAGCCCATTGAACGAACCACGCAGCTGAAACGCAAAAGCAAATCTCTCGACAAGGCGCCATGTTCTCGTCCGAGTTCAGGTGGAGAGCTGTAACGCTACTCTACGCGAGCGTGTGATGCGCAGCTTCAGTGTCTCTGGTCGTACAGTGAGACAATGGCACGCGCAGTTCAAGGCGTGTGGGCATGTAATGCCCGGTCGGTGACGACAGACGACGACACACGCACTTGATTTGTTGGCGTGGCATTTTTATATATGCTTGTCTGCCTGGAATGCCCATGAAACAATGGGCATTCTGTTTTATATATAATTCGGCCTTGTTCGGTATTTTTACACTCTTCAAACAGATTAGCACAAGCCCTTAATAAAGAGTTGCACGATATTTTTGTATATAAATATGGGTTGAGATCACTAAATTAGGTTCTTAATTGGCCGAAATACAAACAATTTGGGCAATTGGGTGGTTTTTGCAATATATATATTTTTTTAATTTATAACCCAAATTAAATTAAGTGGGTTAAATTTACATACTTAGGTACGATTGTACTTTTTTATAAATCATTGTACTTACTTAGCTGACGAATCCTGAAGACTTCGCCCCATCTGTCAGGTACTTCAAGTAGCTATCTCACACGCTCTCGTACAGCTTTGCTGTATCATTTTTTGCGAAATAAGTGTACTTCGAGAGCGGATCCAGTTTAGAACAAGCCCATGTTGCTTACAGATGGCATCTCGTGAACGTCGAAGTCACCAACATCGTCCGACAATTTTATAGTCTCCTATAACTTTGCGTTATGAGCATGTTGACCATGGGCTAAAATTCTGGTAGGACCAGAAGAGTGACTTTGTCTACACGACAATGAGAAGAGCGTTCTACCTGCCGCGGATCGAGACAGTTTTTTCAGACGAACCCATTTCCACCGAGTTAGTTTCCATCAGTTTCGATAATGTTGAGATCTGATAAGCCGGCACGTCACATTGTCGCTCGCACCGCAAACGCATGAGAAGCTTCTTGAATGATCGCAACTACAAGAGGTTGTCGGTGGTGGGCAAATCAATCACGTCGAGTCTGTGGCACCTTCCGAGCCGTTCAAGTCGCGGCACTTGACTTGAGTGCTCCGTTTGTTTTCAGCTTTGCTTGAGTTGTTTAGAAAAAATAAGTCAAGGTCGCTTCGTCGAAGCATGTCAGCACAGTGACTTAATGTTCACATATCATAAAGACAAGAGAGCACCCAGTACAGGTCGAGCCCGTGTTGCTTCTTTGTGTGCTATCTTGAGGAAAAATTCCCAGCACTTTCAATTTTACCCAAGATATCGCTTTCTTCACTTCAACTTTGCTCCATTTAACTTTCCAATTACACCACAACTCAGTTCAACCTGTTGGTAGAGGACAACGGAAAGAGTTCACCAACCTACTGCCTCCAGGTCGCAACCTCCTTTGCATCATGACATGGCCGCCAACTTGCGTGCCTGGCGCCGGTCCTTGATCTCCCTCATCCACTCGGTGACCGTCGGCTGTTTGTGCAGGTTCACGTTGTGGAACTCCTGGTCGTAGCGGTAGTCGAAGAAGAGCTTCACCATCGACAGAGAGACCATTGTGAGCATACCAGTATTGAGTCCTTACTTAGTGTCAGGCACCAAGTACAAGTACACACCTCCGTGTTCGGCTCAATGTCTCGGAGCGCGTACATGCCAATGCGGTAGTCGCTGTTCACGTTGATGATCTTGGCAAAGCAGTTGGGCTTCGTCGAGCTGTGGTTAATAAACTGGTGAAGGCAAAAGTCACACAAACACACAAGTACACAAGTCAGAATCCAGTGAAATAGGCAGTAGTGCGTTCGTTTAGGTGCTCCACGTACCCGAGTCTTGTTGCCTTTCCGCGTCGAGTCGACCACGGTTCCCGAGTCCAAGTTGAAGAGGTAGCTGCACAATAGACAAATTTGTGAGTTTCACAAATAAACAAACGCACCAGATGTCAAGCACAGTGCTCATCAATCAATGCGTACCTTCGGTTGAGCTTGTCGTAGACTGCGCCGCGGCGCTCAGCCTCCTCGTGGCTCACCATTTCGCCAATGTACTCGATCAGGAACTCGTCCTTCGCGACGAATTCGTCGACAAAGAGGCCCCAGCCGGCGTCTTCCATTGTGGACCTCGCCACGCGCATGTGCTTAGTCTTTCCGAGCGTCATGCTGCGGTTCTGGCAGGAAGTCGTCGAGCTCGACGGGGGATTGGACTCAGCTGGGCCATTGTCTACAGGAGACGACGGCGCGTCTTCCGAAATCCTCGCTTTCTCTTCTTTGCAACACACCTCGCACATATCGAGGTCGCACTCTCTCCCTGCGGCAAAGCACGGACACGCCTTCGTGCGGCACCGCCCTTTCACGCACCGGCAGCCGTGGTAGAAGATCTGGCATGAGTTATGCACGCAGTTGCAGAGCTTGGAGCACAATAATCCGTCGGCGATGCACGAGCAGCTCTGGTCGCACGGACCAGTGTGCGTGCACGGCTCGATCCTTCAAAAGCACGAGGCAAGCAAACAGTTAGCAGGATTGCCATGGCAACAGGTGTCAGGACTTTAAAGAAACGCACTTGGTCGGAACGCCGTCCACGAGTCTCGAGTGTGTGTCTGTAGAAAGCAGTGGCACACGCAACAATGATATACGTCAGCATGCATTCAACATAGTTACGCATAACGACTGAAATCTTGTGCCCACAGATGAGCCTGGCAAATCACACCATTCTTTAGTGGCCCAGGAGGAAAGATCTGGTGGGTGGAAGCACGTGAGAAACGAGCACAAAGTTTGGATCTCACAGCCCACACCAATTCAATATATGTCAGTCCTCGTGGCCATGCTGAAGGACTCGATCAACATGGCGTATCTAGGGACGACAGCACATTCAAAGAACACGAAGAATGCAAAACGCAGGCAACGTACGCTGCAGATGCGAGATCGAGGGTGTCATCTTCTTCTTGCGTCCGCCGCGTCGAGGCTTCCACTGAAGCTTGCGCTACACACACAACCACAAGGCGCCAAAGTAAGTGCACTGTGCATCAACTAAGATTTGCTGACCAGAAGGACCGCGGTACACACCTCTTCGGCGAGACTCATCTCGTTGATCTCGTAGAAATCACAGAACTCGGCGACCTCGAGACACGTCTTGTCGCCGAGCATCTTGGCCACATCGCAAAAGTTGCCCGAGCAGATAAAGTACGCTCGAGCACACGCGATGCGCTTCTGCGCGTCCCAGCCGAACGCCGTAGAGATAGCGCGCGCCTTCGAGAACTGCGAGCTACCCATGCGTCCGAGAAAGCACTGGTTCCCGCAGTTGCGCCCCGTGCTCGCCGCGCTCGCTTTCTTTCTCATCTTCTCAGCCACTGCGTTTTGCTCCGTGACATCCTAACGACAGACACAAGCATGCATAAGTAAGTACAGTCCACGCTGCCAGTCAAGGGTCAGCTCCGTTGTCAGCATACGTACAAGCTTGGGCACTTCGACGCAGCCGTGGTAGTCGCAGTCGTACTTGTAGCATCTACGGCAGAACAGCGCTGAAGGGATCATACGACGACGAATAGATAAGTAGGTGTTGCAGCAATTCAAGCACAATACCATCATCACCAACACCAGCAATACGCACTCCGATGCGAGTCGACCGCCGACTCGTAGAGCTCAAAGTAGTGCTCCATGGACTCAGCCACCGGTTCAGCTGGCGCGTCACCATTAGCGCCATTGCTGCTGGATTTTGGCTCGGCGGGGTTCAGGTCGCTCTTGAGCTCTTCTGCCACCTCGCGCATGCGCTTCTTCTTCTTTGCTCGCTTCTGCGCCGCGCGCATCTTCTTGTGCACCTCAACCACCACCTGCAACAGCAAACCCACAGCTCAGCAAACAGCACAAGCCACACAGAGTCTATAGAGACAGTCGGCAAACCTCCGTTTCGATTTGGATGGTCCGCGCGACGCGGTCCAGGTCACCAGGACTGAGCTCCCAGGTCGACTGGAGCTGCTGGAGCACGGACTCGCACATCTCCTTCGTAAAGTCCACCTCCATTGCGCTGGTGCCTTGCATCCTTTACGTCAGAATACATAAGCATATAATACTATCAGACAACTAGCTCTACAGACAATTAGTGCATGAAGTTCATGGAACGTACTTGATCTGGTAGAACTCGGAGACCACGTCGTCCTCGTCGTCGTCGCCAAAGTACGGCAAGAATTTGAGCTGCGGCTGGTCCTCAACCTCGTAGTTCTTCGAAAGTGCCGTCCACATGGTCGAGTTGGGCGTCGCGGGAATGCGCGGCAGCACCACGCACTTCTTGAGCAGCATTACGCTCTCGTTCGGGTTCCCCAGCGTTGTCTGCGCCATTGGCTTCACCTTGCGATCCGGCACTAGCGGCGGCTCAGATGCTATTGTACATGAAATCACACACAGTCAAAGCTCGTTAGCTTATTCATTAGCACCACCGGTGGAGATAGAGAAGAAGAAGAGCGACACGCACTCTCGACGTAGCTGATGTTGAGCATCGCGCGGTGGTACGGCAGCGAAGCCGCCATCGGGTACGAGCGCCGGCGCGCGGCCGCAAACTGCTGGTGTGTGACGATAAACACGCGGTTCGCGGCGATATGCTCCTGCGCAATAGGCCAGCGCCAGCCACAGTCAGTAGCACAGAGACAGTGAGCGTGGCGTTCATGTATAATATCGAGCAGCAGCAAAGCGGTTGGATCGATTGTTCCTGGACGTACGCTGGCGCGGCGTTGGAAGAAGCGCACAAAGTCGTTGTAGGCGGACGCCGCGTGCGCCGAGAGCTGCCGCTCCATCTCGTTGCCTTCGTCCAGCGGCGCATTCTTCTTTACTGGTGACACAGTGGCAGCAGCGCCTGCGTCGCCGTCCTCCGCGGCCTTGCGCTTGCGCGGCATTTGCCCACCGTTTGTTTGATTTTTGCGGCGTGCAAATGTCGATCGCGACCAAAATGGAAACTTGTGGCTCGAAATCGTGATATTTGAAGAAAAGCACCTGCGGTCGGTATTTAACTCGGTTTTATTATGCGAGTGTCAAGCTCCATACATGATTTATCATTCCACAATTTGAGGAGCAACCAAGAGACGAAGACAAGGATGACAGGCGGGAAGCAAATGCGGCAATCGCCGAGTCCACTTCGCGGAGACGCCCTCCACCTCCATCAACACACGTGCCAGCAGCTGCGACCGAGTTGAGCGAAGAGGAAGAAGGCGAGCATGCGACGAAGGGCGTCGAGTACGCGCACCGAACGATGGCGCCCGTAAGGCAACCAACAAGAACCGGGTGCCCTCTGCCTTAGCCTCTGACGTTACGACCACCACCATTTTGTGACGGCCTGCTCGTGTTAGCGCTTCCACATAAAGACGTGACGCTTCTCGACTGGACCCACAGGCACTACCCGCCGCCGTCCAACTCGATCGGGTTTAGTGAAGATGACGACGAAATTCTGGCGTTCATTGGAAGTTTGGACGTTATCCGATGGCTGCACACGCACATGGGCCAGTTCCTTCATGAGAACCGCAACGAGGGCTGTACGTCCGAAGCTATTGTACAGGCGATCGAGAAACGACAGCAGGGCGTCTTGAACTACTTACTTGAGCATGATGCTGACAAGCTAGCAGAGCCCGCGATGGGTCAAGCAGCTCGAGAAGGCCACCTGGCGGTGGTCAAATACCCACACAGCCTAGGCTCGCAGCACTGGACGGCAAGCGCGATGGACGATGCCGCGGAGGAGGGTCACTTTGTAAACGTCAAGTTCCTTCAGGAGAATCGAAGCGAGGGCTGCACGAAGATGGTACTGCGAGACGCCGCCGCCTACGGGCACTTTAAAGTGCTCACGTACCTGCTCGACAAACGACCGGAGCTCTACACGAGGACGGTGGTGAACGTCGCGGCCATGTGTGGTTAGCTCAAGATCGTCAAGTACCTCCATGGGCGCCGTAGCAACAAATGTTGCACGACCAAGGCCATGGACGGCGCAGCCGCGAGGGACACAGTGTTATCCGGTATCTCCACAGCCATCGCTCCGAGGGCTGCATGACCCAGGCCATGGGCAGTGCAGCTATGAAAAGATACGGTGACGTCGTGCGCTTCCTTCATGAGAACCGGGGCGAGGGGTGCATGACCTAGGCAATGGACAACGCCGTCTGAACGGGGCATTTCGAGATTATCACTTATCTCCACGAGCATAGAAGAGAAGGCTGCACGACCTCAGCAATGGACATGACGGCGGCGCGTGGAAAGCTCAACGTGGCGAAGTACCTGCACGAGAACCGACTTGAAGGTTGCAGTGTGAACGCGATCGACATGGTCGTGCTCAACAACCACGAGAAAGTCGCGTCGTTCCTGCTTCGTGGTCGACGCGAAGGTTGTTCGCCTCAGCTGCTCAACAATGCAGTTCACGTGAGTCCTCGTCAGTTGGTCTCTCACTCGTGTGCGAGCATCCGACGCAAGGTTGTCTCTTTGAAGCGAGGGGGGGTCGCAGCACGGACGAAGAGAGCAAAGCTTGTGGAGATGCTGACAGAGTTGATATCTGACGACGTTGAATGCTGTTCGCTGGCTCAGCATCTACCCGAAGGTCTAAGACAATGTCACAAAGCGAGCTCGTAGCCCTCTGAGCAATGACTCATAGAAATAGGCGAGCTTTTACTTCTGGGGTCGAGCCATGAGACCAGCTCTGCTCGCGAATGAGGTTCTAGTGTCTCATTCGGTTCAGCTGAGCCGATCTTTTCCATCTGGACGCCAGAGATCAGACGCACGACCTATTTCCGACGACTTTCACTACTGAAGATCAGCTTCTGGTATTTATACGCGCGATCGCCGGTCAAGTTGTCTACGCTCTCAATCAAGCTTGCCAGCCTACCCATGCAGTAGTTCGTCCACTAGCCGCAGTCAGTCTCCCGGTGCTTCATCAGGCCTCCCTCCACCGACGTACCGTCCACGCATCACCGATGATCGCGCCCGAGGTCTTTGGCCGTACGCACAAGCGACGCGTGACCGACGTCATCCGTGTGTCGCTCGAGCGCAAGGGCGTGATCGGCTTCATCGACATCCACGAGTCCATGAGTCTGCTCGAGGCGCGCGCGTTGATCTGCGAGAACGTCGAGAATGCACCTCGCGAGTTTCAGTTCGTGCTTGAAGACGGCGCGCCCGTGAGTGCACGTCAAGAGAGCTCACAGAAAATCGTGTACTTCTACCCGTGCGTCAAGATCCGAGCATGCAGCAGCAACAACAGAGGAGCTCCTAGCAAAGCTGGGCAATCCTCAGTGGGGTACACTAGCCCAGACGATGCTGGGTCAGCAGGCGAAAGCCCGAGCTGCAGTGGATCCAGTGGAACGACCGAGAAAATTACGGTCCACTGCACCTCACGCGAGGAGTTCTCTGCGTGGATCTCGGAAGATTACACGTTCCAGCAGCTCCGTCGGGACGCATCTCGGTACTGGAACCTGCCAGCAGCGCAGGTGGCACTGACCGACGCTGACGGGTGCCTCTGGCCCGAACAGGCGAAGATCCTGTCGGTCATGAGCATCGACGAGCTGCATCGGAAGAAAGTGGTGCTTGAGTACAAAGGCGGCAGCGGTGGCTTGGGCTCTACGGTTAACCCACGAACGAAGCAGCTCGCTCGTACCCAGTCGGCTACCTTGTCAAGGACGGTGTCGTTCCGCCAGTCGCTTGGTAAAGGAGAAACTAGCTCGCCATTGAAGGCCATGTCCCCAATATTGTCTTCGTCCACACCCGCCAGTTCGCTACTGAATCCAGTGGAGGAACTCTGGCTCATCTTCACATTCTACTGCGTGAACGGCGACAGCCTGGAGCTCGAGTGCATCAAGGCGCACCAGTTCAACAAGCTGCTGCGCGACTCGCGGCTCTTTGGCGGGAGCCTCACGCCGGCGATCGCCGATATCATCTACACGTCCGAGACCAAGGGTAAGCCACAGGCATCGGGCAAGATGAGCTACGACGAGTTCCTGAACGCGCTCATGAAGATCTCGGCCACCAAGCGCAAGCCGAGCAGCAAGCACGCGGCGCCACCGCGCGAGAGTCACGAGGAAGAGCAGCTCTTCCAAAAGCTCGTGCTCGAGAGCATCCTACCGCTCGCGTCCCGCTGGCCTACGAACGTCTGGGACGTGCACACGCAATGCCTCCGCAAGCCCGAGATTGTGTCGTTCATCTCGAAATTCCTCGAGCCGCTGCTCGAGATCTTAATGTTCTACGCGCGGAGCCACCTCGTGAACCCCGTGAGCGGCATTAAGGAGTTCTACATGTCCTACGCTGACTTCCAGCGCTTCTTCAACGACTTTGCGTTCGCAAACCTGCAGCTCTCGAGCGTCGACGCCGCGCAGATCTTCCTCGCGGCGTGCTCGAGTTCACCCTTCCACACTGCGCTCTTTGGCTTGGGAGAGAGTAGCACCCAGAGCGCCTCCGACTCGACAGCTGGTGTCGACTCGGACTCGGCGGCCATCCAGCGCATCCTGGGCAACTTTGAAGGCATCGTGACGTACGCGTTCCCTGAAATGCAGATCGGAAGGATGTGCATGGGCGTTTCGGCGTTCCTGGACGCGCTGGGTCGCACAGGGCTGACCGCGTTCTCGAAGGTCAAGACGATCAAGACGCTTCACTGCGTCAAGGCCGTCTTCCACCACCTTAGCCGCGGCCTCACGCGCTCGCGCGTGCAGGAGATCCTGCACAACCACAGTTCCACGTCGATCCACGCGACCAAGTTTTACTCGGGCACGGTCGCGTTCAACAACAAGTTCCTGGACATGTGGCGCTACGAGGGCTCGCCGGACTACCTCGCAGGCAGCATCTACAGCTTTTCAGGTGGCTCAGGCGAGAAGGACAAGCTTGGTGCTACCACTCCGAGTAGTTCCGATGTGTTGATAGCTTCAGCATCAGCTGGCATAGCCTCAATCAGCGGCGGTGGAGGCTTCGGTAGCTCCGCGGTTAGCCCAGCGAGACGCCTTATGATGACGTCATCCATGTTTGAAGACCGAATCATCTCGAGTGGCGCTGGACGAGGCCGAGAAGCCCTCGACCGTCTCGTGCGCAACGCATTCCTTCGCAATGCGGTGGATACTGTGAGTGCTGCTGACGCTCAACTCCGGACGAACTCGACAGCGTGTTGCCCGGGGGATACCCTGAACTTCGGCTCTGAAGGTGATATTGCTGAACTTTATCACGAAGGTGGAGTGCCCAGTCGCTCAGAGCTTGAGAACCCAGCAGCCTATTTCAAAGAGCTGAGCCTGGAAACTGACGACTCCACCACGCGAGAAGCCCGCGTCAACAGCGACGAGAAAGCTGAGAAAGCGCTGTCTCCGAGGCACGACGCCGTGCGTCACCTGAACGCGATCTCAGTTACTTGCGATGGCGGTAGCGATGGCAAAGACGCCACTGATGCAGAGGTACCACGACCCCACTCTCCTGTGAACGCGCACACGCAGGTGCGCCCCATGTTCACGAGCCCCTCCTCACCCACCTCTAGTGGCAATGGGCTCTCGAACGCGCCGCCACCGCCACCTCAATTGCGCAGAGAGGATGAGCGCGTGCTGTTCGAGAGCATCCTGCTGAAGGGCGGCGTGTTCAAGAAGTACGGACAGTGGGGCAACCCGCACCGACGCTACGTGTGGTGCTCCAAGGATTTTGACGCCGTCTTCTGGCGGCCGCTCAACCGGAAGAACAACCTCTCGAAGGAGGGCATCGCGGTCGCTGGCATCATCGCTGTGCTTCCGGGCAACTCGACGAGGACGCGCTACGCGTTCATGAAGCATCTCTCGGACGGTGCGTGGGGCGGGCTTGTGCTTGGCTGGCTGGCTATCCTCTCATAGGCTCTGTTGTCTCATCTGTGCATGTTTGTCTGCTGATTATAGAGAAATCGCTCTGTCGGTGCTTCTCGGTCGTCGCGGAGGACCGGCGCCTGGACCTCGAAGCCGACTCGGAGGCCACACGCGACCTCTGGGTGAACGCGTTCCTGTACCTGATGAAGGAGTACCGCCCGCGCATCCTTGTAGCCTAGCAGCCTTGCAACGAAGACACTTAATCAGCCGAGCGGCGGACAATTGATAGAGATTGTAGAAGAAGGATTAGCAGCTAAAAGAAGTGCACGGGTAAGCGAAGCCATGCACAACCAGGTTACGCCCATACTATCCGAGGACTCTGAGGTCTCGAGAACCTACCCAGAAAAAGTCACGAGATCACTTCGAATGCCACACTATACTGGAGGTATCGGATATGAGGTGTCAAGAAAGCTTACATGGCTCATCAAAATGGTTAAAGATATGTGTCTGGGTGCGTCACGAAGTCTTTTCTCTGTAACTGACAGATCTATGAATACGACAGCGGGTGCGAGTGCTAGCTGGGGTTTTCTCGTTTCAAAGCTTTCTGATCGCCTCGGGAGGCTTGCATGCGGAATATTTATAGGTCACTCGCTCGCTTGCCCGTGGGCACGCACTGCCGCATCTTCGGCTCTCCTCAGACTCGCCCACGCGTTCTGGTGGAAGCTCTTCTTAGCCTCAGCTGGCCCAGTGTGCGGGTAGAGTGCAGGGCATTCCTCGATTTCTCAAGTTTCAGGCCGAGCTTCAGTCGGGAGCTCACAGAGTTTTCAGTCAGCCTAGATCCTAGAGCGAATGCGAATGAACGACCGGCTGTTATCCACGGGGCTGGCGCCGCAGCCGCCGCCGGTGCCCGAGATCGAGGGCTACCTCAAGAAGCTCAAGCGCAAGACGAGCAACCTGAGCGGTAGCTGGAACAAGCGCTGGTTCTTCGTCGACATCAAGCGCCGTGAGTTCGGCTACGCAGCGACCAAGGCCCCTGGGGCCCCAAAGAGTGCGTGCGTTCAGCCTTAGGTCACTATCGATTGGATTGCATAGGTTTAAGCCACACTGACGTTGTCGCTATGTGTGTACTTATGTATGTAGGCTCGATCTACCTGAACGACATCACGGCGGTCGTGCAGTTCGATGACACGCACTTCCAGGTCGAGAGCCGCACGCGCAACTTCTTCCTGTGCGGCGACAGCAAGGCGTGCACCGCGTGCTGGGTCAAGAGCCTCGACGAGTACCGCAAGCGCCTGGTCGAGTACGAGAAGAACAAGGCCAAGTACGACGCCACGCTCGCGGCTGCGCAATCCCAGCTCTCAGTCGAAGCCCAGATGGCCTTCGCTGCTTCAGGAAGTGCTGCTGCCGTCGGCCAGCTGCCCAAGAAGGCCAACAACAAGGCACCAGTGCCCAGTCAGCACGAGGAGCCGAGTCGGGACTCGTTCTCGTCGTCCAGCTCGTCGTCCTCAGGATCATCTTCGAGCTCCAAGCGAGCGTCTCGCACGGCCGAGAAGCAGCCACGCCAAGAGCGACGGACACCGTCGCCCACCGAGCGGCCAGCGACAAAGGAGAAGCGCAGCAGTCTGGAAGCCGCAGCTTCATCTTCGTCTCACAAGCCCGAACGTCACCGCGAGGGACGAGAGTGTGAGAGAGACCAGGAAGGTGAGCGCGAACGAGGTCGGGAGCGCGAGAAGAACACACGCAGCCGAGAGCAAGAGCACGACCGCGATTCTCGCACTCGACCCAACGTGGCGCGCACCAACTCGCACCAGTTCGACCAGAGTCGCTCGATCGGCGACACCTCGAGCGTGCGCGCGCACCCAGGCAAGGGCTACGTCATGCAAGCCTGGGTCGACGACGATATTTAAGTACACAAAAGTACACATAAATTACATACTCCACCACACTGATAACCCACCCACCCAACCTACATTGACTTTCTCTTACTAAGCTGTCTCAATCCCGATGTTCTCTGCCTGAGCTACAGAACTATCACCAGAGTCCAGGTTCCCATCCTCGTCCTCAGCATTAGCTTCCTGGTGGTGTACGGTAGCCTTAGCCTTGGCACCAGCACCTCCACCACCAGTTTCCCGGCCAACCCGATGTGCTCTCCACCGCTTCCTCAACGCTGAGCGGGCTGAGTTCTCAATCATCCACTGCCAGTCCTTTTTCGAGACGACGCCACAGTCCTTCGACCTCTTCTTGAGCAGCGGCAGCTCGTGCACGAACCAATTAGTGAACTCAACGAGCGAGATCTCGCCCGAGTGGTCACTGTCCATCATGTCGATCACGTCGTCGGCCTCGTCTTGCGCCAGTGGGACGTGCAGGCGCTTCATCATCTCGCGCGTGTCCTCTCGACTCAACTCGCCCGAGCCATTCGTATCCATGAGCTCAAAGAGGTCGTTCATGTCCTCCAGCATGCGCTCTTCGGGTGGGAGCTTCTCGCGTCCCTTAAGAACCTCGTGCATGCGGTTTGTCATGAGCTTCTCTTCGTGCTTGAGCTGCTCTTTACCCGCGCGGCTGGCCACGTACGCCTTGAAATCGTTGAAGGCGTCCATCTCGACTCGCCAGCCAGCGTCGTCCTGGCTGTCTTCAACGGCTACTGCTGGTGAAGTTGGAGCCAGGCCGCCAAAGCGCTTGGAGATCGCGAGCAGCTCGTCGCTGAGCCGCTTGGGGCGCGAGCCTTTCCTGCGCATTAGCTTGAGCCTGTATGCGCGCTGGATCTTGATAGCCGAGCGCGTCCACTTCATGAACAACGCACGACGCCGAGCCAAGTGCTGGCGAAACGCGCACTGGATCGCTCGTGCGACCAGGAACTCGCGCTTGAGCTGCTTGAGTTGGGCCTTAGCACGCGCGCAGCGGTAGAAACACTGAATGATTGTGACTCTGCGGTCGACCTGGCGCTTCTCGCGGGCTGCGTCACCCTCGAGGTGCTTTAGGAACCTCACGACGGCGATCAGCGTCGCTAGAAGGGTCCACAGAGCCTGAAGAGCTGACAATGCAGTTGGTTCGTAGCCTGAATGGCCAGTGTGAGCGTGGTGAACCTGTCCGACAGTGTTAGCCATTGAGGCTGAGGCTGAGCTGGATGGCACTGCCATCATCTGAAGCCTCTGGAGCACGCCTACCCTGTCCACAGACTGCAGAAAGGTCTTCAAACGAAGGATTGGTCCCCATTGCTTGCGCTCTCGCGGGTTCATGTCCCCAAGCTTCTTGCTGATGCTGCCTCGCAAAAACTCTTTCAGCATTGCGTGCTTGTCCATCTTGGCGAGCGCGTCCTTCCTGGTCGCGCCAGCGAGGAGTATCGCGGCCTCAATAAGCACCAGTGCGGCCTGGGCAGTAGGCTCATCATCCCCATTGTTATCCTCACTGAAGATCGACTTGGCTGGCGCTTGGTGACTGTGGTCGTGAGCTTGGGCTCCTAATCTCCCAGTCATCAGTAGCGCTGGGTCTCGTGCCGTTGGCTGCACACCCGTGAGGAACCCGCGGATGTCGGTCTCGAGTCCCAGAGACGCACTCTGGAACGCGCGCTTGGCTTGCGTGAGCTGCGAGAACAGGTAGAACCCGCCGCCGTGGCTCACGTGGTACGCGTTGGTCTGAGCTTCGCTGCCGAGGACGTGGCCGATCAGTTCTTCATCCCCACGTGGCGGTTGCTTTTGGAAATTGTCGACGAGGCTCTGGGCATTGACTCGAGCCTGGGAAGCAATTCGCTCGAGTATCTTGACGCCATCCATGCTCCAGTGCTCGACGTCAAAGCTGAAGACCTCGACCTGGCCGTTCTCGAGCTCGATCCCGCGCAGCAGCACGTGGAACTTGAACCGCGGCTGGTACTGGGATGACGACTGATTGTCCGGCAATGATTGACTGATTTGCTGCTGCTGCTGTTGTTGGGACTGAGCTGCTTGCTGAGCGGCCTGCTGCTCCTGTTTCTCCTGCTGCTTGGCCTTGCGCGACTTGAAAATGTCAGGACGCTTGAAGAACGAGGTTGAGGCCTTGGTCTGCGGCTTGGGGTCCACAGAGCTACTCTGCTGTGCTATAGCTGCTCGTGAAGCCCCAACGGAAGGTGACTGTATCAATAGCGATGGCTCGGGCTTCTTGCGCACGAAGATCGCAAACGCGGCGCACGAACTGTGGAACTGGAGGATCTTGGTCGCCATCGCGTCGTGCAGCACCGAGTTCCGCGGGTGTTTGGCTTCTTGGGAGCTGTAGAGCACCACCACCACACGCTTGCTGCTGTCTGCTGCATTGTCCCCATCATCACTGGTTTTGGTGCTTCTGTTGTCCTGGACCTGGGCCACGAAGCCTTCCTTGGCATTTAGCTGCTCTCTCAGCACGAAGAACAGCTCGTGAGCCATCGAATGCAACGCACAGCTGCGGTACACGTGAGTGAATACGTCAGCAGCGACGGCGGCCAGCGCAAAGAAGAACTGGCGCTGGTTGGCTGTAAAGCTTGGTGGTGGTGGCACCTTGGTCTGGGTCTTGGAGCTTGTCTTCGGGTCGTGTGTGTACACGATGAGCGCGACCCGAGGTGCCGCCAAGTGGGCGTCGAGCATCGTCGCGAGGCACGAGCAGGCAAAGACCCCACGCTTCTCGAGGCCTTCGACAGGCTCCAGCGAACTGCGGGACTCATCGAGCGTCCTGGGCAAATTGGTCATCGGTAGGGCAACGTGGGCTTCATGGTGGATGTCCTGGGCGATCAGGTGCTCTTCACACTGGTTCAGATAGCAGAAATGGTCGCCACTGGAGGTGGAGCCCGTGGCCAGCGGTCTCCTTGTCGAGGCCAAGTGCCAAGCTTCTGTGTGGAACCGACCCGTGAAATCGCTGGCCAGTGTCACGATCTGCTGCGAGTGGACCACCACGAGGTCACGTCTCACGATTTGTAGCAAAGTAGCGAAGAACAGGCGGAAGTTTGGGTGAGAGTCGCTCTTCTTGAGCTTCACGAGGTCGTCGTAGCTGCGTCGGTAGTGGACACTGAGGATCAACTCATTGAGCTTTTGCGCAGACTTTGTGAAGAACTGGAGCACGTCTGTCTCAAGCTTACGTGTCTTTGGATGAAGGGTTTCAGGGCCAAGGCTGTCAGCACAGAGGATGCGGTCGTCGCCCATAGAGATGACCATGTACACTCGCTGGGCTTTCTTGGTGGTGAGTGACTTTAGTGTCTTGTCATTCTTGCTGCTGCCGTCAGAGAGAAGCACGACAGAGCTCTGTTTGTGCTGCAGGCACTGGACGCTCACGAGCGACTGGTTGGCCTCGTCACTGAGGCACAGCGTGACGTTCTCCATGAGACTCGTACTGGACGCGTTGGGGAACCTGAGCGTCTCGCCACCAATCATCCGCTCACCTAGGTACATGTCGCAGCCGCCGAGGCTCAGGCCATGGGCGATGAGCTCTAGGACATTGTTCACGGTGCCGTGGAGCTTCTCGACTGCATCCTGAGGCCCAAGCTCGTCTGTGAGGCGGTGAGCGATGCGATCCATCTCTGTGAGGGCTCGTCGTCGAGTCACGATGCCCTGGATGCGGGTGTTCACCTGAGCGAGGACGTCATTCACCAGAGGCACAATGGAATTCAGAAACTCCACGTCGTATGCCCAGGTTGCGCCATGTACGCGACGGAGGACGATCGCAGTCAAATGGTACGCGCCTTCATCATTTTTGACGTCGCGTGTGGGTTCCAACAGAGCGACAATTACCTCAGGCGTACCGGGAAGAGCAAAGCAGCTCACGTCCTTGTCAATATCCGAGTTCTGCCGCTGCTTAACCTCTTGTAAGATCTCGGGCTTGAGTGCGTTGATGCCTCCAGCAGCGTGCTCATCGAGTTTTGATCGCTTGAGACCCATTATCAGCTGAGACTCGGGGTCCGTAGCGTCTAAAGCCCAGCGCAGCACTTGCATCTCCTCCACAGCCACCAGGTTGCTCGCCAGCAGCCTCAAGAGCTCCTGAAACATCACGTGGAGTGTGCTCTTGTTGCCCTCAAAGAGCTCCAAGACCTTCTTGGACGCTGCAATTGCACTCTGCGTACGCATGTTCTCACCCAGGTGGTTGGCCACTCGCGCAAGGAACTCAACGACGCCTTTCTCCGGGAACTGGTGCGTGAAGACGCCACTGGCGGCCCCAGGAAACGTATCGACGCTCAGGACGCCCACGAATGGGATGGGGACACAGACAAACGGACCAGAGAGCTGGGAAGACTGTGAGCCAAAGGCTCTCAGCCTTCCATTGTTAGCAACAGCAGCGTGCTCGTCGCTCTCCTGGTAGTGCCAGTAGCTCTGCAGCTGCGGGATCACGAGCGGCCGCTGCGTTGTGAACACTCGGAACGACGCGCTCTCGACCGTGTTGACTACCTGGCCTTCCATGTTGCTACGGGACGACGCGCACGTGAAGCGAATCGACTCGCAGAGCGGCTGCGCGATGCCAATATACGCGTCCACGCCGTTGAGCGCGCGCGTAATCTCCTGGACCACGACGTGCTGCAGGTACAGAGGCGCGCGCGTGCTCTTGACGTCGTCGCAAGCGCGCATGATGCGCGTCAGTGCCTGGACTCGGAGCTCCTGCCTTGCAGCCAGCGAGGTCTTGCGCGCAATCTCAATCACGCGCGCGATCTGGGTCGCGACCTGACGGAGAAAGTCGACGATGCCGAGCTCGGGCTGTGGTTCGCAGGCCAGGCGCTCGTAGCGCTCCAGATTGTCGAGGCTCAAAATCCCGAAGGCGCCGATGGGCACGACGATGAACGGCCACTTGAGCTTTTTGGGCTCCTTGGTAAAGTACCGAAGCTGCCTCACGAGGCTACTGGTAGAGTTGTCTGTATCATCATCGGCGGCCTCGGCATCTCTCTGTGTGATGACAACGGGCACCTGGGCCTCAAGCGCATGAAAGCTCACCCCATGGCCACGCTTGAGCTGCTTGCCCTTCATCACACTACCTGCAGAGGCGCTCGTGTACCGAATGAGCCTGAGTGACGACTCCAGAAGCCCAATGTACACGTTGGTCTTGAAGAAAACGCCCTCGAGCAGAGCAATCGCTCGCTGTTGGAGACTCAGAACGCTCTCAATGGTCAGTTCTTCCTCTGGGGTCAGATTGTGGCTGTGAGTGTCTATGGGTTTTTCAGGCAGACCTGGGTTATTTAGTTTGGCTCGAAGTTCAGCGATCGCCTGCTCACAGCTGACTTTAAAGATCTCGATGGCTCTCACGCGCGCTCGACTGCGCTCCACACGTTGGTAGAGATCCTCGGTGAGCTTTGAGAGGATTGCACTCACGCGTGCGATGTAGTTCTGCTCACAAGCGGCGTGGAACTGCGGCAGGTTGGCGCTCGTGAGGAAGACTCGAGAGCTGCGCAGCGCCAGCGATGGGATCTCCGCCGCGTGGCTCGCTTTACCGCCGCCGAGGAACACGCTCAACGCGTGACTTATGTACTTTTCATTCGACAGGCGAGATTCGTCTACACGGCAGTGCCTCTTGACCTGAGCCAGGTCTTCCGGCTGATCGTCGTCTCCCTGGAGCATCAGGTTTAAGTACTTGCTGATCACTCGCTTAGCCTGAAGGTGTCGCTTCTCAGACTCTGGAACGGACGTCGTCGTTCGCGAGCTCTCGGCATCGATTTGCTGCCACTTGGCTATGTCTTCAGCGTCTTCTTGGTCGTGACTCGTGATACTAGCGTAGATATCCTCAATCTGAGCGTCAGTGAGGCTAAAATGCGCCTTGAGCGTGTCTCTGAGCATCTCTTTGACTCGCAACCGTACTGGGATCATGAATTGATACTCCAGAGAGTCTTGAAGCGCACGCTCAGCCTCAGAGAGTTCGTAGATCGCGCTCGTCTTACCGCGTGCGCAGTCCACTTCCACGATCCGCACTTTCCAGGCGCCCACGACAGTGTCCTTCACGGCACGACAGGCGTTCAGCAGCAGCTGGTGCGGCGACCGGAGCGGCTCATTGGCCAGTGTTTGCAGCTGGTAGAGCGCAAATGAGCGCCGCTTGAGGTAGATCGCCGAGCCCAATGACTTGATCACGGACTGGAGGTAGAGCACCACGCCTGCCTCGGGCTGCTCTTCATCGCGACGGCCCTTTGGAACGTCGACGAACCGGTTCACGCTCAGTACACCCACCGCACAGTCTTCATGAAGTAGTGGCAGGAACAGATAGGGGAACTCAGTATCACTCTCGTCATCACTGTCTTGAAGAGCTCTTCCCAAACGTCGAAGCCGACTTCGTAGCTCCGAGTGGCGCTGCACAACGAGTGGCTCCTTGGAGTCCAGGCACCTGAATGAAACCCCCTGGCCGCGAGTCAGCACTTTGTTTAGTAAACTGGACCCGTTCGCTGCGAACGTATACAGCAGCTGCGCGCCATCGGGCTGCAGCTCAGCGACCTGGAGCTCGACACCAGGCAGGTTGGCGGAGATTTCGGCAAACACGCGCGAGACCACCTCACTTAGTGCTCGCAGCGCGTCGGGAGACGGCGTGAGCCCCATGGAGTGGAACTCCTGCGAGACGCGCACGGACGACAACTGGCGGCTGAGGCGGCGGATCTCACGGCCGCGAACGCACGCGAGGCTTCGTTGTGTAATGCCCGCTGCTCGCTGGAGAAAGGTGACGACACTACGTGGTGGCTCATCGTTGGTGGGTGTGAAGTCGACCTCGAGTACGTACTGCTGGGTGTCTGGTGGGCTCTGAGGGTTCTGGATGACCAGAGCGAGGCCATTCAGAGTGGTTAACCGAATCACATTAGGTGAATGGCTGTGCTTAACCGGTACCTCTTGGGCTTGGGTTAACTGCTCCAGGAGGTGCGTGAACTGGAAGTGCTTGACATTCATGGCTCGGATCGGCAGCACCTGGCGCAGCTGAGACCACGAGAGCCGCTCGACCGTCCGGTCCAACCACGAGACCTGGTACTGCGCTCGCTCACACTCTGCCCTGGTATCGTGTGAGGTCGCCTCTTGGTTTGCTATCAGAATGCGCATGATGGTGCCTGAGATGAGTTCTCCACTGGACTCAGAACCTACTTTGTAGAGCACGAGGCGCTTGATGAGCCGCTCGGACCACTGCAGGAAGGGCATGAGGCGATCGTCGGGCACCTGAGTGGACGCCACGACATCGATCTCCACCTTCTTAGTCTGCCTCGACACCCTCCAGACGACCACGCGCTCCACAGAGTCCACCGACTGGGCGATCCCACGCAACAGCACGTCGTACACATCGTAGACTGAGCATCCAGCGTCCTTGGTGGCATTCGCGATCACGCGATGCCAGTGGACGCCTCTGAAGCCCTCAAAAAAATTACCTGAGCTCAGCGCCACGTTGTGGAGGAACTTGAACGCGTCTGGGTCGTCGAAGAAATATCGCGCAGGTCTCGCCAAATGCACCATCGCACCTCTCTTCAACGCATGCACGACCTCTAAAATTCGCTTGCGCGTGGCGATCTTGAGACTTGCGAACATGGGTTTGTGGTTCAAATCACGCTCGGTGATCAACAGGAACTGGAGGCCTGTGACTTTGTGCTTACGGAGCTCAGTCGCAGCGTCCTTGAGGCCCTTGCGGACCAGGAAGTCGCTCAGGTCGGCCGTTGTCATGGACTCGGGGCGCAAGCGGAGCGCCTTTCGGCAGCTGTCGAGTGACAGAACTCCAAACGCTGTCGCTCTGGAGGCTGTGAGCAGTGGGAAGCATGCGAAAGGACCTGTGACGGTCTCGGGAGTGAACCGATGGATTTGAGAGCGTGGGAGCGCTTCGATGTCCTCGATCACGAGCTCTCGTCTGTTCTCCATCACCTGGAAACTTACTGAGCCCAGCTGTTGCTTAGGTACGTTGTCACTGTCGTGCTCTTGTTGGTTGGAGTGTGGCTCATGACTGGTGGTAGCTGAGCCATCAGGCTCTCTCAAGAGTACGTGGTGCGCCATGGAGCTCTTGGACGAGCAAACCACAAAGCGAAGTAGCGGGGTCGGCGAGGCCGCTGGAGGACTTGGCAGCGGCTCAAACATCGCCAGGTACACGTCCGACTCGCTCAGACACGACTCGACGGCCTGGACGACGTGTCGCTGCACCTGGAGCAGCGTCGGGAGCTTGACGTTCGAGTCGTAGAGCCACTCGGGCACGACCACGGCCTGCGCGTCCTCAAGTTGCCGGAGTTTCGTCGCGTGGTCCTTGAAATAAGCCTCAAGGCGCGCCAGCGTGCGGTCGAACGTCATACGCGCTGTGATCGCGTGCTCCACAGACTGGGAGTACAGCGTGGAGCCTGAGCCAGGGGTTGTTGTTGCTTTGGTTGCTGCTGTTGCTGGGTCCAGAGCGCTGGCCACGAGGTGCGCGCTGCGCGCTCGCCGGGCGCGACGAATCTCGTCTTGTTCCTGCGCATCGCCGCCGAAGACCGCGTCCACAGCGAAGTGGTGGCGCAGGTGCGCGGGCACAAAGCCATACTCGTTTTCGCCAACTTTGGCCTCCCCACTGCCGCGATCCATGAGGCTGAAGACTAAAGCAGCGGCGACTTCTCGGGCTTTGACAGAAAGACACTCGATCAGTCGGATCTATAAACCACATTCATACAAGGATAGCCTGATACACTTCAGCGAGACGTCACGTGAGGTCAGTCGATACACAATACCACCGCACGTAAATGGGAGAACCTTTACAATGCAGTCATATTCATATCCACCACACACCCGACACACACAAACACACCACCACCATTCGCTCACTCAGGCGATCAGCGCGGCTTGGCGCACGTCGATCTTGCAAAGCCGCACGCTGCCCAAGATCTGTTCGGGGAGCTCGACGTCCTCCTGGCCCTCGAGCACGAAGCCAAAGTCCACGACCATGTTGCGAAAGTGCTCTGACACTCCCACGAGCCCCTTGCGCGCGACAAAGTTGAACTCGTGGGCGTCCACGTCGACTTCAAAGTACCCGTCACCCTCGTAGAAGCGGTGCTGCGGGCGTGTGAGGATAGGTTGTCCGTTGTATGTCTCGAGCAAGTGGCGCTCGGTCCTGCCGAGCTTCTGCTCCTGCGGGTTGACGACAATGCCGATGGCCTTGAACCGGTCGCGCTGATGGTCGACATTGTCAGATAGAGTTAGTCGTGAGCCTACGAGCTACGGAAGAATTCTATGTACACACTTACGACGCCGCTGACGCCCGCCATGAAGTTCTTGAGCAGCCGCACGGCCTGCAGCGGTGGCTCTGCTGCTGTTGTACTCTCGTTGAGCATCTTGCGGACGGCCAGAGGGATCGCAAAGTACGTGACAAAGTTGAACCCCGTGCCGTCGCCCTGCTTCTCACCCCAGAGTGGATTCGACGGCTGGTAGTTCGGCACCTGGCAGTTCACGATGAAGAGATCCAGGTCGCTCCTGCATGACAGCGTTAGTTCCCAAAGCATCGTTAGCACTGGAAGCGTTCGAAGAAAAGATACAGTAAAGTATGAAGAATCCGTACTCGGCGCTCTTGAGGTTGCTGATGTCGATGATGCTCGCGATGTTGTCAATCTTGCCCTCCGACTTTACATTTCAAGACAATAATACGATCAGCAACTCATTCAGATAGAGAGGACTTCGCAGAGTCGTAGAAGAAAGCTTGGCGCACCCGGTAGACGTCGATTGCCACGAGATCCAACAGCGCAGGCGTGGATGCGGCCTTGATCTTCGTCCTTCGGTAGTTTGGACCTGGCGAATCGTACAACACACGTCAGCACCATACCCAAAGGGCATACATACTACAGTCAACTGAGCGAAAATCACTACAACGTCGTACCTTGGCGGACGTTGAAGCGCGTGGAGCAAATCTGAGTCCAGCACCCAGCGACGATCTCTGCTGGCGCTGGGGCGCACATCTTGATCGACGCGCCTGCCGACACTCTCGCGCCTAAGCGAAGTAGTAACACCACTTGTGAGCCCAGAGTCACAACAGTTTTACCATGTAAGGTGACCGTACCGTTCACAGTCCCAGCAAACTTGGAGACGAACGGTTGCTGGAGGTTGCTGTTCGAGAGCTTTGAACTCGCACTTTGGCTCAGCTTTACGGGCGCATCAGCGCCACCGAGCAGCAGTCCGTCAAAGTCGAGCTTTGACTCGAAGCGTGTCGACTTTCGTTTGCTTGCGGTCGCTGTTCTGGTGCCAGGCACTGGGATCGCGTCATCCGGCGCATTATGCAGCCAGAGCAGCCAGACGCAGACTGCGTTGATGAAAAACGCGCTCGCGTACACGGCCTGCAGACTTCCAAAGCGGATGAGCACTACAAACACAAGCCAAATCGTTCAGCAACCAAGTTAGTACCAGCAGCTACGATTGTGGCCACTCAGTAGAAACGACACAAACGCACCGACGACTGGGTTCAGCACCAGGAGAAGCGCCGTCTTCTCGTGGCCGGAGAGCTTGCTTCGCTAAAACGGAGGATAGAGAGCATTGTCAGCGACCTCTGCATGCAGCTACATCATACAAAAGAGCCCAACGTTCGTACCATGTTGGACGGGAAGATGCCAAACGTCTTGTGCATTGGCATTGCGTGGGACTTTGTGCTGCCGCGTCTCACGTGCGGCGACGATGCGAGCTCGTCCGTCTCGGACATGGACTCATCATAGCCTCTAGACGGCGACGGCGGGCCTGAAGACGATGACGACGCCGACGAATCCCGCGCACCGCTGTTAATACGCGCTGATGGTCGCGTGTTGTCGCCCTTCATTGCGTCCCGGACTCTACCACCTTCGTGCTCGTACCTGTCCTCGCTGTCGGCGATCTCGCGCGGACTCATGACGAGCGAGATGGCGTTCGTCCACTCCTTGAACTCCTGGTTCGTGTCCGCGCAGATGCGGATCTCGCGGCTGCCGGTGCCCGAGACCGTGAAGCAGAAGGGCGTGGGCACGCCGCGCGGCAGGTCGCCCTGGATCACGAGCGACACGCCTTTCTCCTGTAGCTGCAGCGCGCCGTGTGCGTCCTGGCGGAAGCCCACGGCCTCGGGCAGCGACGCGTGGCGAAAGTACTTGAGCAATCCTGTCTCCGAGTCGAGTACGAACCAGCGCTGGTTCCAGCGCTTGCGCTTCCACTTGCCCGAGCTCTGCTTGAAAAGGTAGCCATATTTCAGAAAAGGGGCAGCCTGTGCGCGCTTGCCCGGCGTTAGTGCCGTCGTCGCCGGGGCCGCTGGCGTCCCATTTGCAGCAATAGTGCCATCAGCATCTATTGCTGCTGGCAGTGCCATGTCGAGGTCGAGCGTCGGGGTCGTGTCTGTGGCTCGGACGCCATGTGCGTGAGGTTGTGTCGCTGCTGGCGGTGGCGCGGTCGCATGGTTGTTGCCACCGTTGCTGCTCGCAGAGCGGCTGGCGCTCGAAGCGTCAGTGGCTTCCGCGGCAGCGAAGGGAGTGGAGTGCGGCATGACGCGTCTCCTGCTGATGCGTCCCACACACAGATAGCGACAGCGACGCAGGAAGACAGGGAGTGCGGAGGATGCTCTGCGGGACAGCGTGCGTTCTCTTTTGCGATCACTCGAAGAGCTGTTTCATATGCGACCAACGCACGTGTTTCGTACTTTAGTCAAAGTGTGTGTGTGTAAATTCGTATCTAAATGAGCGGTAATGGTAGCAAGCATTCGTATCTAACCAAGCATCAATAGTACTCGAGCAAGTGAAACATTTCGTTTCACTTGCTTTCAGTATAGTCTTGATGCGAAACTCGCCCACCTGTCCCAAACCCTTCAACACTATAGTGAAAGCAAGTGATATGAAATATAGCATAGCCGCCATTTATATACGCAAATGGAGACTGCCAGTAGTAAGAAGCCCTTTTATACGCACATGGAGACTGCCGGGCAGCCACGAGACATTCGGTGGTTTTGACGGCAAAACAGCGATCATGAGCGCGAATGGAGGCGGCGAGAGCGGCGGCGCGATGGCGATGACGGCAACGGCGCCCACGGTCTTCGCCACGCGCTCCGAGCGCGCCGTGGTGCTCAGCATCCTGCGCGACGACTTTGGCGAGATCGCCGAAAAGATCGCGTCGGAGCTGCTGCGCTCGGACGGCATGCGCCTCGTGGAGGTCGTCACGCGCGTGCAGGCGGCCGCGCTCGTGGTCAAGCCAAGCGTGCACGAGATCAAGTGCACGCTGCTCAAGCTGCTGCAGCACAACCTGTTGGTGGTCAAGCCCGCGATGGTGCACCGAGGGCACAGTGGCGGTGCCGCTGCTGTCTCGTATAATGTGCGTAGTATGTGTTGCAATTGGGTGGAAGTGTTGATGCATGAAATGGAACTAACCTGGGTTGTTTGGCTCGTTAATGTCCTGTAGATTAATGTGCAGGAAGCGCTCTATAGACTGCGGTTCCCGACGTTCATCGAGCAGGCGAAGAAGAGCTTCGGGCTGGAGGGCGAGGTGATTATGGAGGAGATGCTTGTTCACGGGCGCGTGCGCATGGACCAGTCGCTCGAGTCCATGGCGTACAACCTCGCGGAGCAGAAGCACCAGCAGAGCGAGGCCGCCGAGGAGGAGATCAGCGAGGTCGAGCTCGAGGAGAGTCGCGCGCTCATCCGCACGATCTTTGTTGAGATGGCCAAGAAGCGCTACATCTCGCGCGTGCACCCGCTCGACCTCAAGGTGCCCGAGCAGGAGGAGCAGCCGGACTTTCCCGCGAGCATCACGCGCGGCAACGACACGGTGAGCAGCAGCAATGCGAATGGTGAGCGAGTAGCTACGGGCAAGCGTGGTGGTGCTCCTACTAACGGTGCTGCGAGCGCGGCTGGTGCGAATGACAAGGCGGAGGACGACGGCATCACGGTGCGTGGCAAGAAGAAGAAAACGACGACGGCGCCGAGCAACGCGATCCCCGTGGAGCTCCAAATGATGCTCGAGGCCGACGACGCGCGCAAGAAGGAGGACGAGAACGAGGCCGAGTTTGAACCGGACTCGGTACGCGCGACGAAGAAACGCAAGCTCACAAAGCGCGCCAAGCTGCCCACGCGTGGGGCCACCGCATCGAGCGTCTCAACTGGCTCAGGTGAGGACACCGACGCCGCTGTTGCCAGTGGCAATGGCGCCATGGCGGAGCAGTCGCTCGTGTGGCGCTTTGGCGTGGACCAGCTCATGCGCGACCTGCGCCACCAGGCGTGCATCAAGTTTGCGACCGAGAACATCAACAACGTGGCTGGCGTGATCGTCTCGGCGATGCTCAAGCACTCGTCCCCGCACGAGCGCGAGAAGGACGAGCCGACGTCGTTCCCGGTCACGGCGCGCGAGCTTTTCGGAATGGCCGAGGTGAAAGGTGCGCTGCCCAAGGACTCGAAGGACACGTGGCGCCTGCTGCTCAACTACATCACGGTCATGTGCCGCGATAAGTCGGGCATGGTAATGAAGGTCGCTCAAGAGAGCTTCGACGCGACCCAGGCGCGCGCGGGCGACGGCGGCCAGTACGTCGTGCATATGAAGAAGATCGTGGACTTTCTTAAGCAGGCGACGACGCACTCGTACGTGCAGGAGAAGTTTGGCGTTCAGAGCGCGCGCATCGTGCGGCTGCTCATGGAGAAGCGACAGCTCGAGCAGAAGACGATCGGCGAACTGGCTTTGCTGCCGTCGAACGACGCGCGCCGCCGCCTCTACGAGCTCTTCAAGGAGAACCTCGTCAAGATGCAGGAGATCCCCAAGCGCGCGGACCACAACCCGGCGTTCACGGTCTTCTGCTGGTCCGTGGACGTGCCGCGCATGGAGAAGCGCGTGGCCGAGCGCATTGAGCTCTCGCTCTGCAAGCTGCGCGCGCGGCGGAAGATGGAGGCCGAGCAGAACAAAGAGCTCATTGCGCGCTCGGACGCGCTCGTGGAGGCCAACGACCTTGCCAAGTTCGACAAGCTTAGTCGCGCGCTCGACCGCCTCGACCGCGCGCTCATCCAGTTGGACGCCATGCTCATGCTCTACCGCGACTTTTAACAGGGCACGTATGGACAAGCGAACGGTAGAGAGGAAGCCCATAGTGATGCATAATAGATGAACAGACGAAATACAGCAAGAGAGTGTGATAGGCAAGCAAGAGTGTGGATGGATGTGGCTACATCGAGCCACCACTCATCATGAGGTACAGCTTTTTCGCTCCACAGACGGACTGTCTTGAAAGTCAGTATCCTTCTATAGTGCCTACAGTGTACTTTTTGCATATGTACCTAATTTATACGGGTTTATTTAGACCGCGAATATAGAGCAAAGTATAGAAACAGGCTCAATCATAATGAAGAGAGCTTTATAAAGTGGCTTCACTTTCAGAAGAGTGACAGCCGTCACTCCGTCCTTCCCCCTCGTTTTTGACAAACTCACAACACACAAGTCACCCACATAACGAAAGACAGAAAAAGAAGACGAAGGCAGAGCAGCGCTCATGGCGACGGACCTGAGCGCGAGCGCCATCAATCCGAACGGCGGCAATGAGAACACGATGGCAGCGTCCATGGCCGTAGCCACGCCGTCCTCGGCGCCCGTCGCGAGCGAGAACGCGTACGAGAAGCTCTCGCGCGAGGTGCACCAGATGCAGATCACGGGCGCGATTCACACCGACTGGCTCGAGAACCCCAAGGGGTACCTGCTCAAGCCCGACTTCAAGCGCAAGGCGCAGCACGTGGGTGCCGGCGGCAAGAAGCTCAACAGCTCGCGCGTGCTACGCATTCACTTGCCGGGCAACACGTACCGCATGCGCTGGTTCGTGCTCGACGGCATGATCCTGCGCTACTTCAAGAACAACACGGAGGAGCAGGAGCTCGGCGCGATCCACCTCACGTCTGTGAATGCCGTGCTGCCTTCCAGCGTCGCGGACGCCCCCGAGAACGCGCTCGATCTGGTGCGTTCATGTGTGCTTTGTGTGCATGAGCTGACGAGAAAGGCTCTCTGCGTGGGCTTCTACTGATGACGTCTTTATGTGCGTGGGAACATGTGTGAACTTTAGGTGTGCGCGGACCGCATCTACACGATTGCAGGCAACGACCGCGAAGATATGGTGCGCTGGGCGACCGTCCTGACACTAGTGGTGAGTGAGATCCCGTCATGGTCTTTGTCCTGGGCTCCACCAGTTCTTCTGTATGTTTTAATCCTGCCTGACATGCCTTGTGCGCACTTCTCAGCTCCGTGGCGAGTACAAGCCGAAGCTCATGCAACGGCCCGAGTCGACGATCATCCGCGGCAGCTCGGTGATCCCGCGGCCGAGCGCGCTGGCGCGCAAGACCGCGATGATCCAGGGCTCGCGGTTCACGGACGCGAACGGCATCCGCATGACGTCGACGCTCGGCGGTGGAGGAGACGATCCGGAACGCAGCCGTGAGGAAGAGCTTAAGGAGAAGATCATCACGGTCACGTTTGACCAACCCGGTCCGCTGAACCTGATCCTGCGCGGCACGGTGGACGACGAAGTGATGGTCTGCGGCTTCCAGGACACGTCGGCCGAGGGCGGCACGGCCATGGGGCTCGCCGAGGCGTCGGGCGTGATCCGCGTGGGCGACCTGCTCATCTCGATTAACAACCACTACTTCACGAACATCGAGTTCTCGCAGGCGATTGAGCTCATCCACGATGCGGACCGGCCGCTCACGCTGCGGTTCTCGCGTATCGACAACCAGGCGCCGCCCGAGTCGAACCGTATCGCAGAGGGCTGGGTCTTGGCGAAGGAGCCCGCTGCGCATCGCTTCCGCATCCGCATGCTGCAGCTCAATGGCGACAAACTCAATTTGTTCAAGCCGAGCATGCAGGGCGGACGTGTGGACGAGCCGTGTCTGAGCATCCGCATGGACGAGGTGATGGACATTCGCCCGACGAACGACGCCCGCGAGGTCGTCTCAGCGTTCACGCAGTGCCATCCAAAGCAGTGGGGCATCACGCTTGAGGGCACGCAGAGCATCTTCACGTTCTACACGCGCAACCGCGACGACATGGTCCAGTGGGTCGACTTGCTCAAGAACTCGCCGCTCTTCTGCGCTGACTCGAACCGGCTGTCGATCCCCGTGCACCCCGTCGCAGTGGTCGAGTTCAACCCAATTCTTGAACCGAAGGTGCTTCTCCAGGACGACGTGGGCAAACTGGGCGATTTGGTTCCGACGTTTGCGTGTCACCGCTTTGTGCTACTGGAAGACGGCAAGCTGCTGCATTTCCTGAATGAACAGCATGCTGCGAGTCGAACGCGGCCGATTGGCACGCTTCGATGCGACAGCATCATCAGCATTGTCCCGAGCCAAGTCGCGGAGAAGAGCAGTGATCGTTTCAGTGCTAGCTTGCCCGTTCCGACTGCAGCAGGTGGTGGCAACTCGGTATCATGGCGCGATCTCGACGCGCCAGTGACGGAGGAGAGCATGCCGTGGCGTCTTGAGCTTGGACTTCTCGTGAATGGCCCCGTGCAGAAGTATCGCCGTCCGTTCGTGCTGTGCTTCCCGACCCAGGAGAAGATGATGAAGTGGGGCATCTCCATCGCGCGCGAGTCAAAGCGACTCACGGGCCAAGAGTACGACTTGACGTCGATCTCGAGGCGCTCATCGCGCAGCAACAGCCAGTCGTACTCGCGCTCTTCCGAGTCGAACCCGTTCCGGCTCGCAGTGTCGCGGTTGATGGCGAACCAGTCCAAGTACGTGGATCCGCGCGTTGGCGACGAGCCCACGCTCTTCCGGAGCTTGAAGGATGTCTCGCAGCTAACGGCGAGTCGGGGTTGGTTCTTTGTGAAGAAGCCGCGTTCCACGGGCATGGACGCGTACCACCCACGGTTCATCGTGCTGAACGACAACGAGCTTTTGCTCTTCAAGTACGAGGTGCTGGACGATGAGAACCTGCACTCGTATTCGAGCGTCTTGGACTTGCGCAACATCAAGGACGTGCGTGAGGCAGAGTCTGGGTACCAGGAGAACCTGGACTTTACGATTCAGTTGACCACGGACGACGACACAGTGTGGATGCTGGTTGCTGAGACGTATGCGCAGAAGGAGGCGTGGCTGTCAACGCTGATCTGGTTGTCCGACTACCAGTACCGTGGGAGCTTTGGCGGTTCGGACGAAGACGTGCCGTCGTCGCCAAACGGACTGACCAAGAAGCGGTTCGCGATGAAGAACGCTGGCCTCATGCGCTCGATCCCTGAATCCGAAGAAGAGTTGCTCGAAGGTGCCAGGAATGTGGGAGACGACGGCGGAGACGGCGGATCTGCAAAGAGCAGCCGTCCACGTCAGAAGTCTCGACCGCAGCCGGTCGCGCAGTCACCTTTCTCGTTGGGCTCGGAGAACGTCACGGAGATCTCAGGCGCTTTGC